>JAUPTC010000718.1:27500-37983 GCA_030762895.1 Sophora flavescens | reverse complement strand
TGGATGGAAATTTTGATTGTTTACATAATATTTTTAGGATTTTGTGTTACGTTTGTAATGGAGAAGCTAATCTCCTTGGTTGATCTGTGTGTCGGTTTCCATAGCCCACTTGAGGTTGTACGTTCCCAGAGCTTATTTAATGTGTGTTACTTATGTGCTGTTAAGCCCAATTCGGGTTTTATAGAATGAGTATTGATTTGTTTCGATGATTTTATGTTCCTATACTAAATGGCGTTGTCAACAGTCGCGTGTGTTCAAAAATCGTTTGCCAATTCTAGGATCGCTAACTACCGTTTGCTAATTCGGAATTAAGGAACATACATCTCGTAGTCTTGTTTTAAACATTAATTGTGCTCTGATATAGGGTTAGAATCCGCTTAGGGCAGATGTATGAACCAATGATAGTTAGGAAATGAGAATAGTAGATTAATCGTTATTAGCTTGTTAATAATTATTTAGTTTACGTTGTTTGTCTTAAGCCCATTTTTCTTAATTGAATTTCAAATCCACCCACCCCGCAAAGAAACGAGTTTTACTGCGATTAACAATCCAAGGCGTCCTTGTGAGGCGATACTCGAGCTGTCTCTTCTAACTATCTAGGTTTGGTAAACAACTCATTTTTGACACGTGTGCGCAGATGTGTCGGTTATCTTTGTTCTCTTGGATGTGGTGCATGTAGTTGCGTTGGGCTCTTCAGTTGTTCCCGTCGGGTCCTCCGGAATTGCTCGTTTTCCACCCGAGCTGTGATTATTCGTAGGTGCACTGGGTTGCTTTTCCTCTTCTTTTGACAACAACCCCACTTCGAGCATAGTTGTTGGTGGATCTACTGGTTGATCTGCCGGTGGTCGTAGCGTCTCGAAAATTAAGCCATGCGTGTGTAAGTATGAACTAATTGAATTTGTGTAAGCTGCGAATGGATCATTAAATCGAGTTATAGTTTGTTTGATGGTATCTACTACTCGGATAACGGTAGTAATTATATGAGCTGTCGTGCAACCAACCCCGACTTCTAGAATGGATGCATTTGTTAGATAAAGGTGGATGGTGACTCTCTGTTGCTTGATGATTCATGATAACTGTCAGAGTTGCCGGACCTTTGTGCGGTGATGCATCATTCAAATTTCTGCTTTATAACCTTCGATGGTAGGATAGTGGCCTACCCTGGTTGTAAGTGTGAAGGATTGGGGTTCGATTAGGAGAGGGAGCACGAACGGCTACCGTATCCAGGAGGCGGCGACGCGCAAATTACCCAATCTGACACAGGAGGAGTGATAATAAATAACAATACTAGGCTCATTGAGTGGTAATTGGAATAAAGTACAATCCAAATCCCTTAACGAGGATCCATTGGAGAGCAGATCTGGTGCGGCGCAGCGGTAATTCAGCTCGATAGCATATATTTAAGTTGTTGCAGTTAAAAAGCTCGTAGTTGGACCTTGGGTTGGAGTCGATCGGTCCAGCCTCTGGTGTGGCCGGTCGGCTCGTCCTCTGCCGGCGATGTGCTCCACGGCCTTAATTGGCCACGTCGTGCCTCCGGCGCTGTTACTTTGAAGGTGGAGTGCTCAAAGCAAGCCTACGCTCTGGATACATTAGCATGGGATAACACCACGAGTTTGGTCCTATTGTGTTGGCCTTCAGGATCGGAGTAATGATTACCTTGAGGGCAGTCGGGGGCATTCGTATTTCATAGTCGAGAGGTGAAATTCTTGGATTTATGAAAGAGCGAGCAACTGCGAAAGCATTGCCAAGGATGTTTTCATTAATCAGAGCGAAAGTTGGGGGCTCGAAGAGGCGATCATATACCGTCCTAGTCTCGACCTAAGCGATGCGACCCGGGGATCGGCGGATGTTGCTTTTAGGACTCCGCTGGCACCTTATGAAATCAAAGTCTTTGGGTTAGGGGAGTATGGTGTAAGACTAAGCAAAAAGGTGTGGAAGGGGCACAACGGGTGGAGCCTGCGGCTTAATTTGACTCTGCACGGGGAAACTTACGAGTCCAGACATAGTAAGGATTGAGAGGAGAAGCTCTTTCTTGATTCTATGGGTGGTGGTGCATGGCCGTTCTTAGTTGGTGGAAGCGATTTGTCAGTTAATTACGTTAATGAGCGAGACCTCGATCTGTAACTAGCTATGTGGAGGTAACCCTCCGGGCATCTTCCGAGAGGACTATGGCCGCTCGAGGCCACGGAAGTTTTAGGCAATAGCAGTGCGTGATGCCCTTAGATGTTATGGGCATACGCGCCTACCGTGATGTATTCATCGAGTCTATAGCCTTGGCCAGCAGGCCGGGTAATCTTTGAAGTTTCATCATGTTGGGGATAGATCATTGCAATTGTTGGTCTTCAACGAGAATTCCTAGTAAGCGAGTCATCGGCTCGCGTTGACTACGTCCACGACCTTTGTACACACCTGCGTCGCTCCTACCGATTGAATGGTCGGTGAAGCGTTCGGATTACGGTGGCGTGGGCGGTTCGCTGCGGCGCGTTGTGAGAAGTCCACTGAGCCTTATCATTTAGGGAAGGAGAAATCGTAACAAGGTTTACCGCAGGGGAACTGCGGAAGGATCATTGTCGAATCCTCACGAACGAGTTCGACCCATGAATTTGTTTGACTCCTTGGGTGCGGCTTGGGTGCATGGTGCCTCGGTCCCAAAGTGTTGGGAGGTGCCCTCCTCGTGCGGGTCTATCCTGGTCCATTAACAAAACCCCGGTGCCAAATGCGCCAAGGAAATCGAGATTGTCTAGCTCGCCCCCGTCGGCCGGGGAGGCGGTGCCCGTGTGGTGGCGTTGTGACCGTGTATCAAAAGACTCTCGGTAACGGATATCTCGGCTCTTGCATCGATGAAAGTGGCGAAATGCGATACTTGGTGTGGATTGCAGAATCCGTGAACCATCGAGCCTTTGGACGCAAGTTGCGCCCGAAGCCATTAGGCGAGACAGCACGCTGCTGGTGTCGTACATCATTGCCCCAATGCCTCGGCCTGTTGCTAGGCATAGTAAAGGGTGAATGTTGGCTTCCGGTGAAGCGATGCCTCACGGTTGGCTGAAAATTGAGTCCGTGGTGGAGTGTGCCCGATGGATGGTGGTTGAGTAAAAGCTCGAGACCCGATCGTGTGTGTCACCCCTCTTGGTTTGGGACTCTTTGACCCGAGCGGCCGTTGGCTGCCCGCATGGGACCTTAGGTGGGCGGGGCTACCCGTGAGTTTAAGCATATCAATAAGCGGAGGAAAAAAACTACAAGAGTTCCCTTGTAGCGCCTGACGAGCAAGGAAGAGCCCACCATGAGAACCAGTCGCCATCGGCGTCTGAATGTATGTACGGAGAGCGTCCTCGGTGGCGGGCCGGACCCAAGTCCCACTGGAAGGCGCAGGAAGGGTGAAACCCCGTCGTGCCAGGACCTGTCGCACCACGAGTCTGGGTTGTTTGGGAATGCAGCCCCTCGGGCGGTAAATTTCGTCCAGGCTAATCTTGGTGAGAGGCGATAGCGAACAAGTGCTGCGAGGAAAGATGAAAATGGACTTTGAATAGAGAGTCAAAGAGTGCTTGAAATTGTCGGGAGGAAGCGGATGGGGCCGGCGATGTGCCTCGGTCGGATGCGGGCAGGCGGCCGAGGTCGGCGTCGACTCGGGGCATTAACAGCTGTAGTGTGAAGGTGGCACTAGTGGAAATAATGTAATATCACGGGAGCGTTTCACGTCGGTTGGCCATATGTTTAGCGTTTAAAAATGAGGTGGTGGCAGTTTTGTAAATATTGAATCACTATTTGAGTCGGTTGTATAAAGCTCAGCGTTAAATGTGATTTTAACACTTTAAGCGTCGATTGTTTATACAATTGGCGTTAAATGTGTGATTTTTCTGACATTAAATAAATAAGCGGCGTAAATAATTATGAAACTCATTTCTTTTCGTTGTCATCTCCCTGTTGTAACTCTTACTTGTGAGATACTCCATATAGTGCGGTTTATTTCTAAACCTTTTTTTAAACAAGTTTATTTTTAATATTAATTAATTAGCTTGAATTAGTAAACAATGCAAATTCTTGTGCAAATTAAAATAAATAAACACTTAACATAAAACAAGTTATATATGTATAATCAAATTGTATCTCATTGAGGCGATTCATAAGTTACAATTACATGATTAAAAGATAAAAAATTTATGCAACATAGCACTAAAATATAAAAAAGTTTCTGCTTCAACATTATTTTCTTCTCGGTCCTGTCCTCGAAACTCCAGTGGATGCATATCCTCCCTTCTTGAATTCCAGCATGATACTCCATTTGGAAACCCCTTTGTCACTTTGGAGCCAAGCGGAGTGAAGGGATGGGATGAAATAAGGTGAGGGAATCACATTCGTGATTCACCCAACCTTACCATCCATGTTCGTGATTTACTCAACCTCAAAGTTTTTGACCATTAAGACAGAGACCTTTAAGTCTAGGTATAGGAAGAAATAACAAAAGTCTCAGAGCCATTTTGTGAAAGAATAGAAAACACATGAAATATAGAGGAAAAGAAGAGGCTGTATTACAGACTGATACAGAAGAATGGTACTTTATATAGAGAAGAGAGACTAGCTGATTTTCTAGAAAACTGATCTATAAACTTAACGCTCATTAAGAGGATTATAGGTTACAATGTGCATGGGTAAGTAGCACAGCAGTCATGGGTAAGTAGCACAGTAGTCAAAGGAATGAAATGTTTTTGTAGAAACTTATACACTTTTAACGTCAGTTGTTTAATACAACTGACGTTAAAAGTGTTTTTAAAATAAAAATATTTATTTTTAACATCAGTACACTGGCGTTAAAAGTGTGGTTTTTACTTGATTAAATAAATGGCTGACATAAATAATCCTATATCCTATCGAAATGCCTGTTGTCACCCTTAAAGGGTCACTCCATATATATAGTGCAGTTTGTTTCTAAACTTTTTTTTAAACAAGTTTATTTTTATCTTAATTAATTAGCTTGAATTAGTAAACAAATTCTTGTGCAAATTAAAATAAATAAACACTTAACATAAAACAAGTTATATATGTATAATCAAATCGTATCCCATTGAAGCGATTCATAAGTTACAATTACATGATTAAAAGATAAAAAATTTCTGCAACATAGCCCTAAAATATAAAAAAATTTCTGCTTCAACATCATTTTCTTCTCAGTCATGTCCTCAGAAAATCCAATGGATGCAAAGTTTCAGCATCAACATCATTTTCTTCTCAATCCTGTCCTCAGAAACTCCAATGGATGGATCGATGCATCTCCTCCCTCACTTGAATTCCATGATGCATCGTGAATCCACAGTCACAAGCAGCGAAAGTAAAGTGAAAGGGATCTTTGCATCACCTCCTTCACAGGAATTCCTTGATGCATCGTCTTGAATCCACAGTCACTTGGGGCCGGGCGAAGTGAAAGGGATGGCTGGGATGAAATAAAGTGAGTAAATCACATTACGTGATTTACACAACCTTACCATCCATGTTACGTGATTTACTCAACCTCGGAAGTTTAAGTATAGGTATAGGAAGAAATAACAAAAGTCTCGATCAAAGCCATTTTGTGAAGGAAGAGAAAACGCACGAAATATAGAGGAAAAGAAGAGGCTGTATTATGGTAGCGTCTGAAGAATGGTACTTTATATAGAGAAGAGAGACTAGCTGATTTTTCTTGGAAACTGATCTATAAACTTAATGCTCGTGGGTAAGTAGCATAGTGGTCAAAGGAATTAATGTTTTTGCAGAAACTTATACACTTTTAACGTCGATTTGTCTTCATCAACCGGCGTTAAAAGTGATTTTAAATAAAAATATTCATTTTAACGTTAGTTGTTTAATATAAGCGGCGTAAAATGTTGTTTTTATTACGATTTTTGATTATAACGTAAACAATGACTTTTTAACATCCGTTTGCTTAAGACAAGCGGTAAATGAAATAGATTACCTTTAACGTCGGTTACTACTAACAACGGCGTAAAATGTTGTTTTATTTTTGTTTTTGATTATAACATTTGCACCCAGCGCCTCGCACTTCTCTCTGCACTCGTCTCTATTCTTCTCTTTCACGCTCACTCTCACTCTCAACTCTCACTCGCGACTCTCGACTCTCCTCTCACTCTGCCCTAATCGCGAGCTCATCTCCACCGCAACCACCGCGAGGACAACTTCCCCACCCACCGTGAGGTACACTCTTAACCCTAACTTTGTCTTTCCCGCTCATTCTTTGCAATAACTTGACATCTCTCTTTCCCCTTCCCGCACACTAACTCTCCTTGTCCCTCTGCTTTCAGTAACCACATCGAACGTTGGCCACCACACGAGCACCTATTTCCGGTGAGTCTTTAGGGCATATTTTTTTATATTTGGTTTTGAGTGTATGTTGAAATTGTAGTCTCTTGTATTTGAAACTTGAAACTGTGAGTTTGAGTTGTTTGGAATGTCTCTATTTCTGGTCGTGGGTTTTGTGTTTTCTCTTGTTTTTCTTCTTCTATCATGACCTATTTCAAAATGGGAAGAAATTTAGAGTTGCTTGTTGCTTGTGACATCAACAATATATTGCTCATTGGAATTCTGTTTTGTTAATTTATCTTCATCTGCTTATTTATTTTCTGTCTTAAGAATCCTGAAAATGGTGTAAATTTGAAATAATTTTTAAACGCCTTGGATATATGTTTTGTATATCTACAGAACATATTTAGTTATGGATCGTAGTTGGATGGTTTGTAAGCGCAGTAGTCTTTGAGTATTTGAAGGGGGTGGGAGAATTTATAGAATTTTCTCAAAGGAATGTTCCTAATAGTAATGGAATGTTCTGTCGCCCTTGTGTCAAGTGTTTGAATACGAGGAAATGTACGGTGAAGGATATACGTACTAATTTGATTTGTGAAGGGATTTTCTTGAGCTATACTTCTGTATTTATTTTGAGTTATAACCTATGGTAATAAATATATATTGTTTCTGAACAGGCATACATATGGATCAGTCGGATAGCCCACATGCACGGGAGGACACTATGGGGCCTACGGGGACACGATCGCGCGTGCGCTTGATTCTAGTGTAACTTTACATGTTATATACTATCTTTAGTCCTTCTTTTTAATGTAAGTTTATAATGTTACAACCCTCTATTTTATCATTTTTTTGTCCATCTGGACATCACGAGGCTCATAGGAAAGCGGGGTAGAGGAGCCACGTCGTTGAAGAAACTAGATAAGGGCGAGGCCAAGCGGACGAAACGTTGAGGTGTCCTTTGATGCTAATCTAAATGCCCGGGGGACCCCGTGCTAAAGAATTTAATAAGTGGGTGTTTCTACAAGCGAAGCGAGCACGTAAGCATCAACTACAGCCACTAGAATGGCGTTCCACGAGAACATTAAGGATCAGATTTGGGAGGCTATCACGGTATTTTACCTTTACATTCGTTTGATTTACATTATTGGATAATTATCCGAGTTATAATCCATCCGGTTGTTATGTATTTTAATGTGTGGGTAGCTTGGACTATGCCGGTGGCGAGGATCATCGTCATAAATGTATGAAAATGGCATCATAAGCGTTGGAATGGGTTCAAGCATGATCTTGCCAGGTGCTATGTATACGGGAAGAAGCGGACTTGATAAAATGTTCTCGGATTATCCCTGGATTGATCGGGATACTTGGGATATGTTTGCTAGGAGTCGACAGGATGGAGAATTTCAGGTTAGTTGATTAAGTTAATTTTGTATGCTTCTTATAGATCATTTAACTGTATTTAATTATGTGTTTTTGTTTGAATAGGCTAAGGCAGATAAGGGTCGGTAGAATCAGGCGAAGAACGTCCATCACCACACCATGTCTCAGGGTGGGTACCAGACTCAGATCAAGGAGATGATGGTGGATAGGCTGAGGGTGAAGCAGGAAGAGCACTCTGATAGGATTGAAAGAGGAGAGGTGCCTGAGAGCACACCATCAAGTCCTCAGGTCGGACATCGACCGCGAGGATGTCCGGTTAGGCAGACGCATTAGAAAGATGGGATCTTTTAAAGTTGATGCCACTCGCGAAGTGGCAGATAAGATTGTAAGTAAATAATTAACTTGATTTCAATTGATATTTGTATAGATATTTTTAACACTTTTCACTTGCATGTTTTTTCATTTTTTCATTGTAGGTGGATATTAAAGAACAATCCTCCCAGGGCTCATTCGTCCCATCCGGGCGGGCGGGACGTCTTGATGACTGCTCTAGGCAAGAAAGACCATCCTGGTCGGGTTATCGGTGTTCCTGGGAACGTGACCATCAAAGAATATTATGGCAAGTATGCTTCACGAAAGTGGGTGGTCAATGAAGCATCAATTTTGGATGACATTACTCAGCACCTCATGTCCAACCCTGCTATTACAACACATCTGATGCAAAGCTTAATATCCAACCCAGAATTCAAGCAGGTGCTTGCCGGAGCTTTCCTCCGTCGGTTCATCCCGGGGACACCGCGGGGCATGCCAACCCTTCACATGTGAGCACAAATGAGAGTTATAGTAGGGCACATGTGGAGGGCGATGAGATTAGCGGCTAGGGAGGCGGGAGTTGGAAGTCCAACGCCATGAGCATGAGTTGGAAATGAAAAAGGCGTGAGTTTGAGTTGGACTTCAAGCAGCGTGAGCTCTAAATTTTAACAAAGGTATGTATTCATTATTAATGTCCAAATTAGTCAAATAATTACTTGTGTTTTTTTTAATTATCAACAACTTATCTATTTTATTTTTCCTAAATTGAAGGCCAAGTCGGCGTCGGTGTCGCTGCACCATCACTCGTTTGTTCTCACTTGGTGAGGATTATGCGTTTGAGATTTTTGAATGTCCATTGGAGCACGATGGATCGGTGGCACGCCCGGATCAACAGAGGATATTTTCCTTCGTGGTGAAGATCTCGGGAGCGCTGCGAAATAACGTCTAGATGGCCAACACGGTTTTGAGTCTACGGTGCACGTAAGTTAATTTTAAATTTATAACTTATTTATTTTTGGTATTTTTCCATTTAATAATTTATTTTAATTTCAATATATATATTATGTAATTAACATCCACACCTTTTCATATCTTAGGTATCTCCATCGTCTTCAGCTTGATAAGGACGTTGCATCGGTTCTGGCTTCTTGGAGCCATCAGTCCTTCTGCCCCAATTCTTTGCTGGCGATGCATTTAGTAAATACATAGGGAACTTGTTGGGAGACAATCGGAAAGAATTATATCTAGCTCCCTAGTATATGAAAAACCATTAGCGATTGTTCGTACTTCACTCGTCTAGGCATCTTGTTATATTCTTATGCTCTCTCACCAAAAGCCACCACGGGGAGGTGGTGGAAGCTGTAAATAAGTAAGTAACTAATCTTAAATTTAATTTAAGTTTTAATATCAGTTGTTTTTAGTTTATTACACACATGATATATGAATTTGTTAATTGACATGATTATTTGTTTATGATAGCGCGATGAAGGCGAGTAGCATAAGTTGCGCCAACGGGAGAAGTAGGGCTTCTAAGGCTAAAGCAAATCCTGAATGGACCTACCTCAAGGTTTGGTAGTTTATTTATCAAATAATTAATATTATAATTACTAATTTATATGTATATTCAATTGACATTGAAATTAATTTTGTTTGTAGTCTCGATTTCAAATTGATGGGTGGTCGTGCGGCTATTATGTGATGCTTCATATGCTGAACATAGTCTCCGCATCTATTATGGATGGATGGAATAAGGTAATATTTAAACAACTTGTTAAATTATATATTATAGTTTTGAAGATGACTTGCGTTAATGTTATTGTTATTATTTGAACATGTGTAGGCATTTAACGACCAATCGCCTCTTCAAGAAGATGGGTTTAGAGACTTGAGGATGCACTTCTCTGAATTCTTCTTCAAGTATGTGGCTGAAAAAGGAATTGACAAGTTACCTCCGCAATACTTAGATGAATAGTTTTTTTGTTAGACATAAGAAACTAATTAATAACATGTATATATATATATATATATACACACACACACACACACACACACACACACACATATATATACACTTGTAGGTAGTTATGTTTTTCCTATACATGGGTTTTGGTTTTAAGTCCCCCCATTGTTCCTTTGTATATTTCTTTTCTTTTTGTTAATATTGAAATTTAAGGGTAGTGTTTACTTCTGTAATGTGTGTGATATTACGTATTCTTGGGATATTTCTTGAATGCGAGGATAGGCTGGGGAGTGATATTTATAAAAAAAATCTATTAACGTCGGTTGTATCAAAAACTGACGTTAATAGTATTTTATAAAATATACAGTACACTATTAACGTCAGTTGTATTAGGAAACTACGTTAAAAATAAAACTTTTAACGTCAGTTCTTTAACACAACTGACGTTAGTTTTAACAATATTAATGCCAGTTGTGTTAAAGAACTGACGTTAATAGTTTTATATTTAACGTCAGTTGTTAAACAAGCGGCGTTAAATAT
>JAUPTC010000718.1:10000-22500 GCA_030762895.1 Sophora flavescens | reverse complement strand
CACATTCTGACTTGGCTCGTGTGGTGCACGGTTCAGATTCTGTGTGGTGCACGATTCATGACTTGGATCGGTGAGGTGCAAAACATTCATGACTTGGCTCGGTGTGGTGCACGATTCATGATTGGCTCGGTGTGGTGCCGATTCACGACTTGGCTCGGTGTGGTGCACCATGTGGTGCACCAGATTCATGACTTGGCTCGGTGTGGTGCACCAGATTCATGACTTGGCTCGGTGTGGTGCACCAGATTCATGGTTTGGCTCGGTGTGGTGCACCAGATTCATGATTTGGCTCGGTGTGGTGCACCAGATTCATGACTTGGCTCGGTGTGGTGCACCATATTCATGATTTGGCTCGGTGTGGTGCACCAGATTCATGACTTGGCTCGGTGTGGTGCACCAGATTCATGACTTGGCTCGGTGTGGTGCACCAGATTCATGACTTGGCTCGGTGTGGTGCACCAGATTCATGACTTGGCTCGGTGTGGTGCACCAGATTCATGGTTTGGCTCGGTGTGGTGCACCTGATTCCTGACTTGGCTCGGTGTGGTGCACCAGATTCCTGACTTGGCTCGGTGTGGTGCACCAGATTCCTGACTTGGCTCGGTGTGGTGCACCTGATTCCTGACTTGGCTCGGTGTGGTGCACCAGATTCATGGTTTGGCTCGGTGTGGTGCACCTGATTCCTGACTTGGCTCGGTGTGGTGCACCAGATTCATGGTTTGGCTCGGTGTGGTGCACCAGATTCATGACTTGGCTCGGTGTGGTGCACCGGATTCATGACTTGGCTCGGTGTGGTGCACCAGATTCCTGACTTGGCTCGGTGTGGTGCACCAAATTCCTGACTTGGCTCGGTGTGGTGCACCAGATTCATGATTTGGCTCGGTGTGGTGCACATGATTCCTGACTTGGCTCGGTGTGGTGCACCATATTCATGATTTGGCTCGGTGTGGTGCACCAGATTCATGACTTGGCTCGGTGTGGTCGACGCACGGTGTGATTCCTGACTTGGCTCGGTGTGGTGCACCGGATTCATGATTTGGCTCGGTGTGGTGCACCAGATTCATGGTTTGGCTCGGTGTGGTGCACCAGATTCATGACTTGGCTCGGTGTGGTGCACCTGATTCTTGACTTGGCTCGGTGTGGTGCACCAGATTCATGGTTTGGCTCGGTGTGGTGCACCAGATTCATGACTTGGCTCGGTCTGGTGCACCAGATTCATGATTTGGCTCGGTGTGGTGCACCAGATGCAGTGCACGGTTCACGACTTGACTGGTGTGCACCACTTGCGTGCTGGCACACGTCGCAGATACACCGAGCATCGACGGGAAAATGTTGTGATACAAGCTTGAGAGCATTCCCCTGACCCCCCCGACTTTTTAGAAGGCGTGGTGGAAAAGCAAACCTGTAAACCAGGGTCCACCACATGTTTAAGTATGCTAGTATACCACATTTCGGCTAAAAGTTCCCAAAACTCCAACCCCTCAATGAAATGCAACGAAATTTGGTGGTAAATCTGGAAATAATATAGCAAGAGTGCCTGCAAAAATTCAGGTCAAAATTCAATTTGTAGCCTAGGTTCCTTGTCGTCGAACTGTCGCATATCCCTGATTTCGGTTGAAAAATCATAAAAAATCAAAACCTTCATGAAATGCCACGAAACTTTGTGGGCACCTTGGGAATATTATAAGTAGTGTACCTGCAAAAAATCAGCTCAAAATTCGATGGCTAGACCCATTTTTTGATTTTTGGGAATTTTTCGGTTTTCCACTTTGAAAATTTATAAAAAAAATGGTATGGTGAAAAATTCTGTAAATTTTTCGTCCACTAGATCCCATATTTATAAGCATTCCTGCAAAAAAATCAGGCCAAAATTCGACCTCTAGCTTGGAAAAAAAGAGTATGTCTCCCCAGCAAAAAGGATGTCTTGTGCTGGAAAATGGGTCTTTGCATATTATGCTATTATGGGGGGAGGTGCTAGCCGACCACGACACAGTGCCAAGCACAGTACACCATGGTCCACCACCCAACGCCCGTGCAATGATCCCCAACATTGAACATCGACCTTGCCCACGGCATGGTAGGTGATTCGAGCAGGTCATCTTCCAACCGACTGACTCCGTGGCCCGGGGCGCGGGCGGGCCCGAGATGTGGGCCCAGGGCGGCACCGGGAGGCAGGTGCGGGGAAAATGTGGGTATCATATTGGACTATTTTTGTGGGATTTTCCATGGTGTGTCGAGGCTTATGGGTGTGGCTCCTCGACCTTGGTTGCGGATGGACGTTGTGTTAGGTTATGCCCTTCGGGGTGGATCCACAACACGAAGGGACGCGTGATGGTGCACCGCAAAGGATCCTCGCAATGTGGCTGGCACCCATTTTAAAAATGTTGGCTTTCAAAATTTTGTCAATTTCGTTTTTTTAAAAATGTTGGCTTTCGATTTTATCAATTTCGTGGGGTACTCGATGGTGTGGCGAGGTTGTGGGTGTGCTGTTCCTCGACCTTGGTTGTGGATGGATGTGGTGTTAGGTGATGATGCCTTCGGAGGTGGAACCGAAGCACCGAGAGACGGGTGATCATCCTGAAGTGGCCTTGTAAGGGGTGCTAAAACACCAGAAAGCCCATGAAGGCATCACCTAACACCAAAAAGGATTGTTGCGATGTTTTTAGTTTTTTAAAATGTTGGCTTTCTAAATTTATCGATTTCGTGAGGTACTCGATGGTGTGGTGAGGCTCTGGGTGCACGGTTCCTCGACCTTAGTTGTGGATGGACGTGGTGTTAGGTGATGCCTTCCGGGGCAGAGTCGAAGCACCAAGAGACGGGTGATCGTCCTGAAGTGGTCTTGTAAGGGGTGCTCAAACACCAGATTAGCTGAAGGCGCATCGGAAAGGATCTTCGCGCTGTTTTTGGATTTTAAAAATGTTGGCTTTCGATATTTATCAATTTTGTGGGGTGCTCGATGGTGTGGCAAGGTTGTGGGTGTGCGGCTCCTCGACCTTGGTTGTGGATGGACGTGGTGTTAGGTGATGATGCCTTCCGGGGCGGAGCCGAAGCACCAAGAGACGGGTGATCGTCCTGAAGTGGCCTTGTAAGGGGTGCTCAAACACCAGATCGGCTGAAGGCGCATCGGAAAGGATCCTTGCAGAGTTGTTGGTTTTTAAAAATGTTGGCTTTCAATATTTATCAATTTTGTGGGGTACTCGATGGTGTGGAGAGGCTGTGGGTGCGCGGTTCGTCGACCTTGGTTGTGGATGGACGTGGTGTTAGGTGATGCCTTCCGAGGCGGAGCCGAAGCACCAAGAGACGGGTGATCGTCCTGAAGTGGCCTTGTAAGGGGTGCTCAAACACCAGATCGGCTGAAGGCGCATCGGAAAGGATCCTCGCGTTGTTTTTGGATTTTAAAAATGTTGGCTTTCGATATTTATCAATTTTGTGGGGTGCTCGATGGTGTGGCAAGGCTATGGGTGTGAGGCTCCTCGACCTTGGTTGTGGATGGACGTGGTGTTAGGTGATGCCTTCCGGGGCGGAGCCGAAGCACGAAGAGACGGGTGATCGTCCTGAAGTGGCCTTGTAAGGGGTGCTCAAACACCAGATCGGCTGAAGGCGCATCGGAAAGGATCCACATGGTGTTGTTGGTTTTTAAAAATGTATGCTTTCGATATTTATCAATTTCGCGGGGTACTGGATGGTGTGGCGAGGCTGTGGGTGTGCGGCTCCTCGACCTTGGTTGTGGATGGACGTGGTGATAGGTGATGCCTTCCGGGGCGGAGCCGAAGCACCAAGAGACGGGTGATCGTCCTGAAATGACCTTGGAAGGGGTGTCCAACACAAGATCGGATGAAGGCGTGTTGGAAAGGTTCCTCACGATGTTGTTGGTCAACCGATTTAAAAATGTTGGCTTCGGATATTTGGTCGTGCCTGGCGATGCGTATGTGGTGCTTCTCGTTGCTTCCATGGCTTGCTTGCCATTGGCAATGCGAGGCGTGGTTCGTTCGGTTGCATTATGAGACACCCCGCTGTGCCCCTTTGTGACATTTAGTTTAAAACCACAATTATTAGTTCCTTAAGAGCGCATTTAGCGTTAGATATTTTTCACAAATCATTTTCGAAATGTCCCCTTTAAAAATCGGAGATTTGTATGACGTCGGAAAACACCTGATAGACAGTTTTATAACTTCAAAATTTAATCCAACCGTAAATGGTCTCTGGTCTTACATCAACTGCCAGGAGCGGAAGAATAAATATACAAACTCCAGTCGTGATAAAGACTTAGGAGATAAATAGATACAGTAATCCCAAATTGATTTTCATGCACATAAACAGTTTTCATTAATAACATAAAATATTCGCAAGATTATAATATAAATACCCCAAGTTTATCTATTACATTACCAAAACACTATTGAGGGTATCCTCTCGGTAGGAGCCCTCACAGGCATAGACTTAGACAAAAATACTAAATAACTGAAAACATCTAAAACGTCTCACATGACGCACTGGCCATATACTACTTGGACCCTAATCACCATGGGTCAAGACTCGAGCTCTGGCATCCGGCTCATAGGGAATCCCGTCCAATCCCTCATCATTGAGTTTGTCCACCAGGTCTTCTAGTACGATTTCATCATAAACCAAAATACAACATGCAGAAAGATGCAGGGGATAAGAAACAGTTCTACCATCAAAAACGGAAAAGAGTCATAGTAAACTATACAGTAATTATCACAGACACAACATCAGTCAATTCATCGATCTTCCATAAAATTCTTATATTCATCCTACCCTCACTCCTACAACTAAAACTTGATACTGAACATGGCTATGGTTTCCTCATCATAGTTATGGTTATCTGTCAATAGTCCAAGCGGCACGTCCCATTCCCGGTGCACATCCTTAGTCATGGTGAGAATGCTCATGCAAAGCAATGACACTATAGCTGCACAATAAACCCGGTGCACACCCCGGACCGTGGGTGCTCATGCAAAGCAATGACACTATAGCTGCACGATTATCCCGGTGCACACCTTCACCATGGTAAGAACGCTCACGCAAAGCGTGACACTACAACTGCACGATGATCTCGGTGCACACCTCATCCACTCACAGAGGTGCTCATGCAAAGCAATGACACTCGTAGCCGCACAAGTTAAGTTTACCCATTGTCCAAGCGACACGTCCTATTCCCGGTGCACATCCTTAGTCATGGTGAGAATGCTCATGCAAAGCAATGACACTATAGCTGCACAATAAACCCGGTGCACACCCCGGACCGTGGGTGCTCATGCAAAGCAATGACACTATAGCTGCACGATTATCCCGGTGCACACTTTCATCATGGTAAGAACGCTAACGCAAAGCGTGACACTATAGCTGCACGATGATCCCGGTGCACACCTCATCCACTCACAGAGGTGCTCATGCAAAGCATGACACTCGTAGCTGCACAATAAAGTTTACCATTTGGACGGTCCCACAAAGACTTCGGGTCTTGTTTGTGTCTCACATACGGTTACAGAAACAACACAACTCAAGAACCTCGTAGACTCCTATGGTCATAACCTAATGCCTTAACCTCTCATCAAGACCTCAACACATGCTTTATGTCACAACACCTCTTTAACATATTTCATGTAGGTTAGGCACCTCTAAAAATCATGATGATCCTCACGCCCAAAACAACTCATCTCTTAGACCACATATATATCTTCGCTTAATCCACTAAGCATAAAGTAAATACCACACAGATCATGCATTACATCAAATCAATCAAAGATATTTCAAAACACCAACATAGCACTAAATCAATTCAATAAAGGTAATAAATCTCAAATCAACCATCAACAGTATAAACATAAACCTAATATCGATCAACCTACAATCCCCGAATCACCATGGATGTTTTATAAAAGCAATTTAAAGCCATTCTGGTCTTGTCGATTATTCGATTTCTAGTAGGGTTTAGGTCGCCCTACATAATTACTACATAATCCACTACTTATCGATTCCGACGATAGGTTGATTCTTTCCCCCACCTTTTAATGCGTTCGGAGGTTTTTCTGGAACTTCACAGCGATGCAATCAGCTCCAATGAGTTCCCAAAAAGGAATTCATACTTCTCCAAAGCAAACAAGAACATGAAAAACATCCCAGAGAGACGATCCAAGCATTGAAACAACCAGACAAAATACTAAATTAATTTCTTAACAATCACAATATAAGTATAATTCAATAATATATTTAATTTCTCAAAAAGCTCATTCATTTAAAATCAAAACATATTTGAGGTATTTTAGGCTCAAGATGAAAATTGAGAAAAATCGGTTTAACAAGAGATTGACAAAATTGATTTAGGGAGACACTTAATCATGCTCCCAATTTCAGAAAACACCAATTAATTTCAGATTTTGAGATTTAAAATCAAAACCTAGGGTTAGGGTTTCAAAATCAATTTGGGAGTTTCGAATCTGAGCAAAATAGATGAGGTTTCACTCACCCAAGGAGGAAGGAAGAGAAGTGGTGGCTGCTGGGAACTCTGGCGCGGCTGCAGTGGCGGCGACTCCGGCGAGGAAAACAGCCAAATGGAAGCCAAATGGACCACACATGGACGAGCTCAGTACGCAGTCGGCTCCTCCCTACAAGTGTAGCCGGACGACGACCGGCGACAAGGTGTAGGCGGCGCTCGCGGCTGGACAACGACGCAGCTGTGACAACACCTGGGATCGTCGTTTTTCCTCACTCCAGGTGCTGAGAAGCAGTGACGTAGAGGTTGAAGGGTGGTCGGACGTTGCTCAAGCGGCGGCTGGTCGGCGCTGTGAGCTAGGGTGGAGAAGAAGATGAAGTGAGGAGGAAGAGAGAGGTGGAGTCAGGAGGAAGAAGATGCAGAGAACGAAAAAGAAAGAAGGAGAAAAAAATGAAAAAGAAAGAAAGAGAGAAAGGAGAAAAAGAAAGAGAAAAAGAGAAAAAGAAAGAAAAAGAAGCAGAGAAAGAGAACGTGAGGGGGGGGGGGTTACGGGTTTTGGGTAGAAATAGGAGAGAGAAAAAAATCAGATTTTTGTATTAGTGGATACAAAATGAGTGATAAATATTAAGCCTAAAATAAACATGTTTCTACTTTTTGGAATCTAAAAATAAAGATTGATAGATATATGTTTTCAAAATTCAAATTAGAGTAAAGATTAATAGTTGAACTGATCAACTAATAAAATACTCGGTCCAAAATTTAATCTCCGATTAAGGTCAAACCAGTTTATTTTCAACTCTAAAATTAAATTGAATGAAAATATGAAAATGCTTTTCTCTTAAACATATTATTTAAAATATTTTTCTGTACTGGTAGTAATAGTGACAATAATGTAACTTATTGTCTAGTAAGTGTGCATTCACTGAAATAAGTCAGTGCTAACGCACCCAATAAAATAATTTGAAGAGAGTAATTTAATTACACAAATTAAACCACATAACAAAATTAACATAAACATCCAAATAAAATAATTAATCATATGTGTAATTATATTTTAACCGGTTAAACAGCGTAACTAAAAACAGGCTGTTACATTACTACCCCTCTTAGAAAAAAATTCCGTCCTCGGAATTTCATGACTCAAAACGGGGTAAAAACTTGCACATGTGTCTTAATCTAAAGACCCTACATCGTATTTCTCATCGCTGTCTTTCCCTTCAGTGACAGTCGTAACCTCGTAACAAAATTTATTCTTATATCATTCTATTTATCCTCGAGACTTTTCACTACCGCGTTATCCCCACTACCTTTGATATTTCACCTTAGCTTATTACACTAGAAGACACAATCAAATCTTAATCACTTCTTGCCTCAAAATTTGTCTGCTAGCAAAACTCCTTCAACACCTTATCCTCACAACGAACATCAAGTTCAACACTAACTTTACCCCATCATACATCAACCTTCAACTCAAAGTATACAATTGTTGTCTTAGTTTCCTTTGAACATATTCCACCACTCCAAATTATATCATAGTCATTCATTTCAACATTAAAGAATACAATTACATTCCTCCATGCAACTTCAACCAAAAATGAATCACTTCAGTTTGAATTATCCACAATCATAATTCTTAAACTTTTCTAACAACTTAGTTTCACTCAAGAGCTCCTCTTTACTATTTTCGTTCAGCTTAAGGAAACTACCCTACAAATTTTTCCGTTAATCCTCGGACTCACTAAGTCAACATTAACCGTAAACGTTGATCACTACTCTAAATTCCTTTAATGATATATATGCCTCGATCAAAATTTGATCCTTCGATCTATAGTAATTTGTCATACTTGCTGATATTACTCTTAATCTTACCATTCATAACTACACCTCAACAAAATTCCTACCACTGCATGTCCCATAGTTTTCAATGTCTCTAATTCACCATAAGTCTTAACAAAACCAATTTAGAATTATCGCACTCAAGGGAAATCTGAATTTATCCTACGTATTGCCTGATCAAGTCTTTATTCCAATCCTCAAGGCATGATCAACAATGACAAGGTCAACATAAGTAAGTCCCTTAGTTTAAGAATCTACCTTTCTGTCCAAACACTAATTTAGTGACCAAAAGTTAACATAAAAAAAAATATATATCCTTAATCCACATCTTAACTTCAATATCTCAAAATATAAGCAACAAAACTATCATTATAATTCCACTATTGATCATCAAATCTTATAACTACAATTCTCTATTCAATTATCGCACACCAAAACTTTACAAAAAGAAATGTGAAGGCTTACATCTTATTTGAAATATAAAACATGACTCTAAGCCATTAACTACATTAACTGCCATATTAAACCAAACAAAATATATTCCATAACAATTAAGATTTTACTAGAAGCTCAAACTCATCATTTTAACAAGAATACCATGCCTAGGTACAACATCCCTTCTCAAATCCGAGATCACCATAATATTACTCATCTAAAGTATCATCATTCCGCTCTTAGTCCTCCTTTAATAATAACAAGTCCCCACTCACAAATTAAATCCTTAGATATGAACTTGATACGTACTAGCACTTACCTACATATCCTTCCCTTAGAATCACCTTCATCATTAATAACAATCTTCTTCAAATATCATATCCTAGTAATGTACCTAAATACTAGCACACTATTTCCATATCTACCGTGCTTCTTTATATCAAAATCTTAACATCCTCTCTTAGTTTGAACTACTACTAGTTGTCATGTGTCCACACAACATTTCCAAATAACTTCGACTTAATCATATATATCATTTCTATATACTCAAACTTCTTCATTATGTTTCCAAATCATTTCAAATCCCCCTAAATTTACCTTATAACCTTGTGTCTCAAACCAAGTTCGAGTTAATACTATTTTCATCAATCAAATATCACTTTAAAGAATAATCCCATCACAAGCTAAGGTTTACACTTTATCTTAATAAACTCCAATAACATCAAAGTGATTAGAAACTAATTTTATTCTCAACATAAAGACTTAAATACTAATCATGTACAAGCCACACTCAAATCAACACCTCTTGTAAACACCATATGCTTAAACCTCATTTTCTTTAAACAAACTTATCATCATCATAACATCATTAGAAAATAAGTTTATATTCACATCCAAGTATTAATTTCATAAACTTGAGTCTAATTCCTTTCTCATCGTTAAACACTAGATTCGGGACCAAGCATCCAACTTATAAGCTTAGATTTCCAATCAAATCCACAACTATAACCATCATCTCAACCATAAAAGGCTACAAGGCTTCAACTAATTCAATCTTATACTAATTAAGACCCAAACTAATTTAGTTGTCTATTTATCATCTTCAACAACTACCCACATTATCCAAATATATCTAGTACTTAAAATAAATTCCCGTAATAACAATTTCTTCCTACCACTAATTGTTCACTATACCTTATGAACAAGAATTAATTCTTCCAATAAACTCATTGTCTAACACTTATTTCAAATCTTACTTTCTAACTTTCAAGGCACAATCAACCATGATACTCTCTTTTATACAACAACTTACCCAAGTAACTTATCCCAAAAATATCGTGTTTATCATGAGTCAGAATATTAATCATTTCAATTCCCTACACTACTTAGGAACTTAAAACGACGAAGCTACGAACTTTCTACCCAATTTCTAAGCATAGTCAATATCCGATGTGGACTCAACTAGACACGGCCAGTAACAACACCCTAACTTTTAGCAGTCCGATCAGAATCAAACTGCTCTGATACCAAATGAGACACCCCGATGTGCCCCTTTGTGACATTTAGTTTAAAACCACAATTATTAGTTCCTTAAGCGCGCGTTTAGCGTTAGAGATTTTTCACAAATCATTTTCGAAATGTCCCCTTTAAAAATCGGAGATTTGTATGACGTCGGAAAACACCTCATAGACAATTTTATAACTTCAAAATTTAATCCAACCATAAATGGTCTCTGGTCTTACATCAACTGCCAGGAGCGGAAGAATAAATACACAAACTCCAGTCGTGATAAAGACTTAGGAGATAAATAGATACGGTAATCCCAAATTGATTTTCATGCACATAAACAGTTTTCATTAATAACATAAAATATTCGCAAGATTATAATATAAATACCCCAAGTTTATCTATTACATTACCAAAACACTGTTGAGGGTATCCTCTCGGCAGGAGCCCTCACGGGCATAGACTTAGACAAAAATACTAAACAACTGAAAACATCTAAAACGTCTCACAAGACGCACTGGCCATATAATACTTGGACCCTAATCACCATGGGTCAAGACTCGACCTCTGGCATCCGGCTCATAGGGAATCCCATCCAATCCCTCATCATTAAGTTTGTCCACCAGGTCTTCTAGTACGATTTCATCATAAACCAAAATACAACATGCAGAAAGATGCAGGGGATAAGAAACAGTTCTACCATCAAAAACGGAAAAGAGTCATAGTAAACTATACAGTAATTATCACAGACACAACATCAGCCAATTCATCCATCTTCCATAAAATTCTTATATTCATCCTACCCTCACTCCTACAACTAAAACTCGATACTAAACATGGCTATGGTTTCCTCATCATAGTGATGGTTATCGGTCAATAGTCCAAGCGACACGTCCCATTCTCGGTGAACATCCTTAGTCATGGTGAGAATGCTCATGCAAAGCAATGACACTATAGCTGCACAATAAACCCGGTGCACACCCCGGACCGTGGGTGCTCATGCAAAACAATGACACTATAGCTGCACGATTATCCCGGTGCACACCTTCACCATGGTAAGAACGCTCACGCAAAGCGTGACACTACAGCTACACGATGATCCCGGTGCACACCTCATCCACTCACAGAGGTGCTCATGCAAAGCAATGACACTCGTAGCCGCACAAGTTAAGTTTACCCATTGTCCAAGCGACACGTCCTATTCCCGGTGCACATCCTTAGTCATGGTGAGAATGCTCATGCAAAGCAATGACACTATAGCTGCACAATAAACCCGGTGCATACCCCGGACCGTGGGTGCTCATGCAAAGCAATGACACTATAGCTGCACGATTATCCCGGTGCACACTTTCATCATGGTAAGAACGCTAACGCAAAGCATGACACTACAGCTGCACGATGATCCCGGTGCACACCTCATCCACTCACAGAGGTGCTCATGCAAAGCATGACACTCGTAGCTGCACAATAAAGTTTACCATTTGGACGGTCCCACAAAGACTTCGGGTCTTGTTTGTGTCTCACATACGTTTACAGAAACAACACAACTCATGAACCTCGTAGACTCCTATGGTCATAACCTAATGCCTTAACCTCTCATCAAGACCTCAACACATGCTCTATGTCACAACTCCTCTTTAACATATTTCATGTAGGTTAGGCACCTCTAAAAATCATGATGATCCTCACGCCCAAAACAACTCATCTCTTAGACCACATATATATCTTCGCTTAATCCACTAAGCATAAAGTAAATACCACACAGATCATGCATAACATCAAGTCAATCAAAGATATTTCAAAACACCAACATATCACTAAATCAATTCAATAAAGGTAATAAATCTCAAATCAACCATCAACAGTATAAACATCAATCTAATATCGATCAACCTACAATCCCCGAATCACCATGGATGTTTTATAAAAGCAATTTAAAGCGATTCTGGTCTTGTCGATTATTCGATTTCTAGTAGGGTTTAGGTCGCCCTACATAATTACTACATAATTTACTACTTATCGATTCCGACGATAGGTTGATTCTTTCCCCCACCTTTTAATGCGTTCGGTGGTTTTTCTGGAACTTCACAGCCATGCAATCAGCTCCAATGAGTTCCCAAAAAGGAATTCTTACTTCTCCAAAGCAAGCAAGAACATGAAAAACATCCCAGAGAGACGATCCAAGCATTGAAACAACCAGACAAAATACTAAATTAATTTCTCAACAATCACAATATAAATATAATTCCATAATATATTTAATTTC
>JAUPTC010000718.1:0-2500 GCA_030762895.1 Sophora flavescens | reverse complement strand
TATTCATCAAAATATTTCAAGGTACCAAGAAAAGTATTTTATTCTTTTAGGGTCAAAATTGGGCAACTAAGGGGTAGCATCTAATCAATCAAAGCTCAGAAGGCAGGAAAGATACCTAGTGCCTCAATCATTTTCAAAAATGCTTTCAAAAATTTTTAAGTTTCAAAATGGTTTCAAGTCAAGTTCTAGAAAATACAGTCCAAGAGGAATTAAAACACTCTATCAGTGAGAAATACAAATCTAAGGAACCACATGCTAATTATCAACTATCAAAAGATCATCTCAAGAATTTTTATTGTTAGCCTTATCACAAGAATAAAAAAAAAATTGGGTTCAAAAATTCACTATCTCAATTTATTTGGCACCAAGTTCTCATAATTGGATGCATAATCTAAGCAAGGGGGCAATCTAAAGAATGTGATCGTGCAAAACTATTCCTATATGAATGCAACATGAAAAATGAAAAAATGTGAAAATTTGCAAAAATACCCCTACCCCAAGCTTAAAAACTTACATTGTCCCCAATGTAAATAATCAAGTCGGAGAGAGGAGAAAAATGAAACAACTCACCGAGGTGGTAGAGGATGCTGGCTCACATTACAGTCAAAAGGTTGTTGGAAACTATATCACGGCCGTGATGTGCATCACGACTAGGCCGTGATGCTCTCTGATCTTAGGGTCTTTCTCATCACGCTCGTGATGGATATCACGGCTGGGCCGTGATCCTTTTTGGTCCTCTTGATTAGCTCATCACAGCCGTGACCACTATCACGGCCTGGGCGTGATGACTTCTGACTTTGTTAGTCCCCCGCCCTTTTTCTTGTCCTTCCTTCTTAACCTGAAAACACTTGACAATTTTATTAATTTATGATTTTTGCCTCTTGATCTTCTCAAATTATTCAAGAGCTAAATTCAAAAACAAATGGAAAAGGGAACGAAAAAGTTGGGTTGCCTCCCAAGAAGGGCTTGTTTACGGTTGTAAGCTTGACCATACTTCCTTCAATAAACTGGGGTCGGCTGGGCGTAGAAGTGCAGGAACACTTTTCTTCCATGGAACTCCTTCAAAGAGCTGATTCTGCTCATATGACCAATTGCGCTTCCGCTTCGCCCTTTTCACTCGGAGCTTCCTGGCCTTACTCTCTCCCGGCGGAAGTTTTGTTTCCACATGACGAGCAACTCCAACTTAATCACCATTTGGTGGATCATCAGTCATGCAAATCTTCGGAGTTGCTTCCATGTTGAGCTCTTCCTTTACCACTGAAGATGGTATATCAATTCTGCACACATGACTCACAAAAGGATGGTTGTTATATGAGTTAGTCAATTCAAAATCTACCCTACCCTCCTCTACATTCAGAGAGAGTTTGCCATTCCTTACGTCTATTTTTGCTCCAGCGGTGGCCAAGAATGGCCTTCCTAAAATGATGGGGAATTCAGAATTCCCTTTCATATCCAATACCAGGAAATCGGTAGGGATGAAAAATTTCCCTACCTTTACAGGGACATTCTCTAGTATGCCTAGAGGTGTCCTAGTCGAGCCATCCGCAAATTGTAAGGAGAATTTGAATGGACTCAACTCTTTGGTTCCCAACCTTCCCAAGATAGTGAGCGGCATCAAGCTCGCACTAGCCCCTAAGTCACATAAGGCTTGGTCTATTTGCACTTCTTCAATTGAGCAAGCGATAGAGAAACTACCTGGGACTTTCAGTTTAGGAGGCATTTTAGCTTCTATGTCTACTTGATTTCTCTTGACCAACCTTTGTGGGAAAGGTATTGGGGGTTGGTACGGTGGTGGAGGGACATACTTTGGTTCTGGCTCTTCATCTTCACTCATGTCCTCCTTTGGTTCCACGTCCTTTTCAACCACCCCAAGCTTATCATCCCTCAAGTGTATGGCATTAAAATGTTCAATGGGATTTGGTTCGGGTTGCCCTGGGAATGTACCCTTAGGTCTCGAGTATGTGCTGACTTGTTGGGCAATCTGATTTTCTAGCATCTTGTTATGGATGGCTAAGTTATCTACCTTAGATGCTAGCTCTTTTATTGCCTCGTTCACTGCCCTACCTTGTTGTTTAAACTCTTCATTTTGTTTTGTTTGAGTTTCAACAAAACCTTCCAATAAAGACTCGAGTTTAGACTTCTGTATCTGAGGATACCCAGGTGTGGGTTTCCTATTACCTTGGCCCTCTTGGAACTCATGGTTTAGCGTGTTGCTGTAGTTGCCGTAGGAGAGGTAAGGGATGTTCTTCCTTCCTTGGTTGTAAGCATTTGGAGGAGCATAGTTTGGAAACTTCGGGTTCGTGTCGTAGAAGTTGTGACAAGAGTTCACTTGTTTCCCCGAAGTGCTGGATCCATGAGCAATACCCCGTGGGCACTCAATTATGTCTTGACCCTGCATTCCACAAATCTCACAAACAATGTTAGTAGCACCTATTGAACTCACATTAGCTCTTTAAAGCTAATCAAAGCGTTTATTCAATGAGTCTATTTTAGACATTAT
>JAUPTC010000717.1:0-37984 GCA_030762895.1 Sophora flavescens | reverse complement strand
TTTAACTCAAAACCCTAATTAAAACCCTAAACCCTATGTTTGTCACAAAGCCCTAATTTTAACCCAAAGCACTAATTTTGACATAAAACCCTAATTCTAACCCTATTTTTGACCCAAAACCCTATTTCAAACCCTAAACCCTAATTTACATCAAAAACCCTAAAGTTGACCCCGATCCTAATTTTGACCAAAACCCTAATTTTACAAAAACCTAATTCTAACCCAAATACTAACCTAGGGTAATTTTGACTCAAAACCCTAATTTAACCTACCCTATTTAACCCTATTTTTGACCCAAAAACCTATTTTTAACTCAAAACCCTAATTCAAACCCTAAGCCCTAATTTGTACCAAAAACCCTAATTTTGACCAAAAACCCTAATTCTGACCCAAAACCCGAATTCTAACCTTACTTTTAACCCAAAACCCTATTTTAAACTC
The DNA here is from genome assembly GCA_030762895.1 of Sophora flavescens. NCBI lineage: Eukaryota > Viridiplantae > Streptophyta > Magnoliopsida > Fabales > Fabaceae > Sophora > Sophora flavescens. Next base: position 37,543 of record JAUPTC010000717.1, on the reverse strand, counting down.
AAAACCTTAATTCAAACCCTAAACCCTATCTTTGACCAAAACCCTTGGACCCAAAACCCAAGTTTTGACCCAAAAAGCATAATTCTAACCCTATTTTGACCCAAAACCAAAATTTTAACCCAAAACCCAAATTCAAACCCTAAACCCCCAAAGCCCTAATTTTGACACTAAACCCTAAATCTGACCCAGAACCCTAAATTTGACCCTAAACCCTAATTTTGACCCAAAACCCTAATTCTAACCGTATTTTTTACCCAAAACCCTACTTTAAACTCAAAACCCTATTTCAAACCTTAAACCCTAATTTTGATCCGAAACCCTTAATTTGACCCAGAACCATAATTTTGATCCGAAACCCTAATTTTTAACCAAAACCCTAATTTGAACCCAAAGCCCTAATTTTGACGCAAAACCCTAATTCTAACCCTATTTTTGACCCAAAATCCTTTTTTTTTAACTCAACACTAATTTAAACCGTAAACCCTAATTTTGTCCCTAAACCCAAAATTTAGTCTGAAACCCTAATTTTAACACGAAACCCTAATTCTGACCCAAAAACCTATTTTTAACTCAAAACCCTAATTCAAACCATAAACCCTATGTTTGTCGTAACCTAATTTTGACCAAACCTATGACCTAAAACCCTAATTCTAACCCTATTTTTGACCCAAAACCCTATTTCAAACCCTAAACCCTAATTTTCATCAAAAACCCTAAATTTGACCCGAAACCCTAATTTTAAAGAAAACCCTAATTCTAACCCAAATACTAACCCTAAGCTAATTTTGACTCAAAACCCTAATTTAACCCTATTTTTGACCAAAAAACCTATTTTTAACTCAAAACCCTAATTCAAACCCTAAGCCCTAATTTGTACCAAAAACCCTAATTTTGACCAAAAACCTAATTCGACCCAAAAATTCTAACCTTACTTTTAACCCAAAACCCTATTTTAAACTCAAAACCTTAATTCAAACCCTAAACCCTATCTTTGAGAAAACCCATATTTGACCCAAAACCCAAGTTTTGACCCAAAAACATAATTCTAACCTATTTTGACCCAAAACCAAAATTTTAACCCAAAACCCAAATTCAAACCCTAAACCCCAAAGCCTAATTTTGACCTAAACCTAAATCGACCCAAACCCTAAATTTGACCCTAAACCTAATTTTGACCCAAAACCCTAATTCTAACCGTATTTTTACCCAAACCTATTAAACAAAACCCTATTTCAAACCTTAAACCCTAATTTTGATCCAAACCCTTAATTTGACCCAAACCCTAATTTTGATCAAAACCTAATTTTTAACCAAAACCTAATTTGAACCCAAAACCTAATTTTAACCCAAAGCCTAATTTTGACCCAAAACCCTAATTCTAACCCTATTTTTGACCCAAAATCCTTTTTTTAACTCAACACTAATTTAAACCATAAACCCTAATTTTGTCCTAAACCCAAAATTTGGCCAACCTAATTTTAACACGAAACCCTAATTCTAAGACCAAAAACCTATTTTTAACTCAAAACCCTAATTCAAACCCTAAACCCTATGTTTGTCCTGAAGCTAATTTTAACCCAAAGCCCTAATTTTGACCTAAAACCCTAATTCTAACCCTATTTTTGACCCAAAACCCTATTTCAAACCCTAAACCCTAATTTTCATCAAAACCCTAAATTTGACCCCCTAATTTTGACCGAAACCCTAATTTTAAGAAAACCCTAATTCTAACCCAAATACTAACCCTAAGTAGTAATTTTGACTCAAAACCCTAATTTAACTACCCTATTTTTGACACAAAACCTATTTTTAACTCAAAACCCTAATTCAAACCCTAAGCCCTAATTTGTACCAAAAACCTAATTTTGACCAAAAACCCTAATTACGACCCAAAACCCGAATTCTAACCTTACTTTTAACCCAAAACCCTATTTTAAACTCAAAACCTTAATTCAAACCCTAAACCCTATCTTTGACCGAAAACCCATATTTGGACCCAAAACCCAAGTTTTGACCCAAAAACATAATTCTAACCCTATTTTGACCCAAAACCAAAATTTTAACCCAAAACCCAAATTCAAACCCTAAACCCCCAAAGCCCTAATTTTGACCCTAAACCTAAATCGACCCAAAACCTAAATTTGACCCTAAACCTAATTTTGACCCAAAACCCTAATTCTAACCGTATTTTTACCCAAAACCCTACTTTAAACTCAAAACCCTATTTCAAACCTTAAACCCTAATTTTGATCCGAAACCCTTAATTTGACCCGAACCCTAATTTTGATCCAAACCCTAATTTTTAACCAAAACCCTAATTTGAACCCAAAACCTAATTTTAACCCAAAGCCCTAATTTTGACCCAAAACCCTAATTCTAACCCTATTTTTGACCCAAAATCCTTTTTTAACTCAACACTAATTTAAACCGTAAACCCTAATTTTGTCCCTAAACCCAAAATTTGACAAACCTAATTTTAACACGAAACCTAATTCGAACCCAAAAACCTATTTTTAACTCAAAACCCTAATTCGAACCATAACCCCTATTTTTGTGAAGCCTAATTTTGACCCAAAGCCTAATTTTGACCTAAAACCTAATTCTAACCCTATTTTTGACCCAAAACCCTATTTCAAACCCTAAACCTAATTTTCATCAAAACCCTAAATTTGACCCCGATCCTAATTTTGACCGAAACCCTAATTTTGAGAAAACCTAATTCTAACCCAAATACTAACCTAATTAATTTTGACTCAAAACCTAATTTAAACCTATTTTTGACACAAAAAACTATTTTTAACTCAAAACCCTAATTCAAACCCTAAGCCCAAATTTGTACCAAAAACCCTAATTTTGACCAAAAACCTAATTCGACCCAAAACCAAATTCTAACCTTACTTTTAACCCAAAACCCTATTTTAAACTCAAAACCTTAATTCAAACCCTAAACCCTATCTTTGACCAAAACCCATATTTGGACCCAAAACCCAAGTTTTGACCCAAAAACATAATTCTAACCCTATTTTGACCCAAAACCAAAATTTTAACCCAAAACCCAAATTCAAACCCTAAACCCCAAAGCCCTAATTTTGACCCTAAACCTAAATTGACGAAACCTAAATTTGACCCTAAACCTAATTTTGACCCAAAACCTAATTCTAATCCCCCTATTACTCAAACCCTATTTCAAACCTTAAACCCTAATTTTGATCCGAAACCCTTAATTTGACCAGAACCTAATTTTGATCAAAACCTAATTTTTAACCAAAACCCTAATTTGAACCCAAAACCCTAATTTTAACCCAAAGCCTAATTTTGACCCAAAACCCTAATTCTAACCCTATTTTTGACCCAAAATCCTTTTTTTAACTCAACACTAATTTAAACCGTAAACCCTAATTTTGACCCTAAACCCAAAATTTGCAAAACCCTAATTTTAACACGAAACCCTAATTCTAACCTATACCAAACCTTTTTAACTCAAAACCTAATTCAAACCATAAACCCTATGTTTGTCGCAAAGCCCTAATTTTAACCCAAAGCCTAATTTTGACCTAAAACCCTAATTCTAACCTATTTTTGACCCAAAACCCTATTTCATACCCTAAACCCTAATTTTCATCAAAACCCTAAATTTGACCCGATCCTAATTTTGAAAAACCCTAATTTTAAAAAACCTAATTCTAACCCAAATACTAACCTAGTACTAATTTTGACTCAAAACCTAATTTACCACCTAATTTAACCTATTTTTGACCCAAAAACCTATTTTTAACTCAAAACCTAATTCAAACCCTAAGCCCTAATTTGTACCAAAAACCCTAATTTTGACCAAAAACCTAATTCGACCCAAAACCGAATTCTAACCTTACTTTTAACCCAAAACCCTATTTTAAACTCAAAACCTTAATTCAAACCCTAAACCCTATCTTTGAAAAACCCTTGGACCCAAAACCCAAGTTTTGACCCAAAACCATAATTCTAACCCTATTTTGACCCAAAACCAAAATTTTAACCCAAAACCCTAATTCAAACCCTAAACCCCCAAGCCCTAATTTTGACCCTAAACCTAAATCGACCCAGAACCTAAATTTGACCCTAAACCCTAATTTTGACCCAAAACCCTAATTCTAACCGTATTTTTACCCAAAACCCTACTTTAAACTCAAAACCCTATTTCAAACCTTAAACCCTAATTTTGATCCAAAACCCATAATTTGACCCGAACCCTAATTTTGATCCAAAACCTAATTTTTAACCAAAACCCTAATTTGAACCCAAAACCCTAATTTTAACCCAAACCTAATTTTGAACCAAAACCTAATTCTAACCCTATTTTTGACCCAAAATCCTTTTTTAACTCGACACTAATTTAAACCATAACCCTAATTTTGTCCCTAAACCCAAAATTTGGACCGGAACCCTAATTTTAACACGAAACCTAATTGACCCCAAAACCTATTTTTAACTCAAAACCCTAATTCAAACCATAAACCCTATGTTTGTCAATACCCCTAATTTTGACCTAAAACCTAATTCTAACCCTATTTTTGACCCAAAACCCTATTTCAAACCCTAAACCCTAATTTTCATCAAAACCCTAAATTTGACCCGATCCTAATTTTGACCAAAACCCTAATTTTACAGAAAACCTAATTCTAACCCAAATACTAACCCTAAGTAATTTTGACTCAAAACCCTAATTTAACCTATTTTTGACACAAAAACTATTTTTAACTCAAAACCCTAATTCAACCCTAAACCTAATTTGTACCAAAACCAACCACAATTACCAACCAACCCAAAACCCGAATTCTAACCTTACTTTTAACCCAAAACCCTATTTTAAACTCAAAACCTTAATTCAAACCCTAAACCCTATCTTTGACGAAAACCCATATTGGACCCAAAACCCAAGTTTTGACCCAAAAACATAATTCTAACCCTATTTTGACCCAAAACCAAAATTTTAACCCAAAACCCAAATTCAAACCCTAAACCCCCAAAGCCTAATTTTGACCCTAAACCTAAATCAGACCCAGAACCCTAAATTTGACCCTAAACCCTAATTTTGACCCAAAACCCTATTTTAAACTCAAAACCCTATTTCAAACCTTAAACCCTAATTTTTATCCGAAACCCTTAATTTGACCCAGAACCCTAATTTTGATCAGAAACCCTAATTTTTAACCAAAACCTAATTTGAACCCAAAACCCTAATTTTAACCCAAAGCCTAATTTTGACCCAAAACCTAATTCTAACCCTATTTTTGACCCAAAATCCTTTTTTTAACTCAACACTAATTTAAACCATAAACCTAATTTTGACCCTAAACCCAAAATTTGACCAAAACCCTAATTTTAACACGAAACCTAATTCAAATTGACCCAAAAACCTTTTTTAACTCAAAACCACAAACCTAAACCTATGTTTGTCCAAAACCCTAATTTTAACCCAAAGCCCTAATTTTGACCTAAAACCCTAATTCTAACCTATTTTTGACCCAAAACCTATTTCATACCCTAAACCTAATTTTCATCAAAAACCCTAAATTTGACCCTAATTTGAAAACCTAATTTTACAAAACCTAATTCTAACCCAAATACTAACCTAAGCTAATTTTGACTCAAAACCCTAATTTAACCCCTTTTAACCATTTTGACCCAAAAACCTATTTTTAACTCAAAACCCTAATTCAAACCCTAAGCCTAATTTGTACCAAAAACCCTAATTTTGACCAAAAACCCTAATTCGACCCAAACCCGAATTCTAACCGACTTTTAACCCAAAACCCTATTTTAAACTCAAAACCTTAATTCGAACCTTAAACCCTATCTTTGACCAAAAACCCAAATTTGGACCCAAAACCCAAGTTTTGTCCCAAAACCATAATTCTAACCCCATTTTGACCCAAAACCAAAATTTTAACCCAAAACCCAAATTCAAACCCTAAACCCCCAAAGCCCTAATTTTGACCCTAAACCTAAATCGACCCAGACCTAAATTTGACCCTAAACCTAATTTTGACCCAAAACCTAATTCTAACCGTATTTTTACCCAAAACCCTACTTTAAACTCAAAACCCTATTTCAAACCTTAAACCCTAATTTTGATCCAAAAACCCTTAATTTGACCCCGAACCCTAATTTTGATCAAAACCCTAATTTTTAACCAAAACCCTAATTTGAACCCAAAACCCTAATTTTAACCCAAAGCCCTAATTTTGAACCAAAACCCTAATTCTAACCCTATTTTTGACCCAAAATCCTTTTTTAACTCGACACTAATTTTAACCGTAAACCCTAATTTTGTCCCTAAACCCAAAATTTTGCGAACCCTAATTTTAACACGAAACCTAATTCGACCCAAAACCTATTTTTAACTCAAAACCTAATTCAAACCATAAACCCTATGTTTGTCTCATTTACCGCCCTAATTTTGACCTAAAACCCTAATTCTAACCTATTTTTGACCCAAAACCTATTTCAGACCCTAAACCCTAATTTTCATCAAAACCTAAATTTGACCCGATCCTAATTTTGACCGAAACCCTAATTTTACAAAAACCCTAATTCTAACCCAAATACTAACCCTAAGCTAATTTTGACTCAAAACCCTAATTTAACCTATTTTTGACCCAAAAACTATTTTTAACTCAAAACCTAATTCAAACCCTAAGCCCTAATTTGTACCAAAAACCCTAATTTTGACCAAAAACCCTAATTCTGACCCAAAACCCGAATGNTAACCTTACTTTTAACCCAAAACCCTATTTTAAACTCAAAACCTTAATTCAAACCCTAAACCTTATCTTTGACCGAAAACCCATATTTGGACCCCCAAACCCAAGTTTTGACCCAAAACCATAATTCTAACCCTATTTTGACCCAAAACCAAAAATTTAACCCAAAACCCAAATTCAAACCCTAAACCCCCAAAGCCCTAATTTTGACCCTAAACTGACCCAGAACCCTAAATCTGACCCTAAACCCTAATTTTGACCCAAAACCCTAATTCTAACCGTATTTTTACCCAAACCCATTAAACTCAAAACCCTATTTCAAACCTTAAACCCAATTTTGATCAGAACCCTTAATTTGACCCAGAACCCTAATTTTGATCAAAACCCTAATTTTTAACCAAAACCCTAATTTGAACCCAAAACCTAATTTTAACCCAAACCTAATTTTGACCCAAAACCTAATTCTAACCTATTTTTGACCCAAAATCCTTTTTTAACTCAACACTAATTTAAACCATAAACCCTAATTTTGACCCTAAACCCAAAATTTGGCGAAACCCTAATTTTAACACGAAACCTAATTCTAGACCCAAAACCTATTTTTAACTCAAAACCTAATTCAAACCCTAAACCCTATGTTTGTGAAGCCTAATTTACCGCCTAATTTTGACCTAAAACCTAATTCTAACCCTATTTTTGACCCAAAACCCTATTTCAAACCCTAAACCTAATTTTCATCAAAACCCTAAATTTGACCCTAATTTTGACAAACCCTAATTTTACAGACCCTAATTCTAACCCAAATACTAACCCTAAGCTAATTTTGACTCAAACCCTAATTTAACCCCTATTTACCTATTTTTGACCCAAAAAACCTATTTTTAACTCAAAACCCTAATTCAAACCCTAAGCCTAATTTGTACCAAAACCTAATTTTGACCAAAAACCTAATTCGACCCAAAACCGAATTCTAACCTTACTTTTAACCCAAAACCTATTTTAAACTCAAAACCTTAATTCAAACCCTAAACCTATCTTTGACCAAAACCTATTTGGACCCAAAACCCAAGTTTTGACCCAAAAACATAATTCTAACCCTATTTTGACCCAAAACCAAAATTTTAACCCAAAACCCAAATTCAAACCCTAAACCCCAAAGCCCTAATTTTGACCCTAAACCTAAATCGACCCCGAACCTAAATTTGACCCTAAACCTAATTTTGACCCAAAACCCTAATTCTAACCGTATTTTTACCCAAAACCCTACTTTAAACTCAAAACCCTATTTCAAACCTTAAACCCTAATTTTGATCCAAAACCCCTTAATTTGACCCAACCCTAATTTTGATCAAAACCCTAATTTTTAACCAAAACCCTAATTTGAACCCAAAACCTAATTTTAACCCAAAGCCTAATTTTGACCCAAAACCCTAATTCTAACCCTATTTTTGACCCAAAATCCTTTTTTAACTCAACACTAATTTAAACCAGTAAACCCTAATTTTGTCCCTAAACCCAAAATTTGACCAAAACCCTAATTTTAACACGAAACCCTAATTAGCCCAAAAACCTATTTTTAACTCAAAACCCTAATTCAAACCATAAACCCTATGTTTGTCCCAATTTTCCGCCCTAATTTTGACCTAAAACCCTAATTCTAACCTATTTTTGACCCAAAACCCTATTTCAAACCCTAAACCCTAATTTTCATCAAAAACCCTAAATTTGACCCGATCCTAATTTTGACCCGAAACCCTAATTTTACAGAAAACCTAATTCTAACCCAAATACTAACCCTAGCGTAATTTTGACTCAAAACCCTAATTTAACCCTATTTTTGACCCAAAAAACCTATTTTTAACTCAAAACCCTAATTCAAACCCTAAGCCCTAATTTGTACCAAAAACCCTAATTTTGACCAAAACCCTAATTCGACCCAAAACCAAATTCTAACCTTACTTTTAACCCAAAACCCTATTTTAAACTCAAAACCTTAATTCAAACCCTAAACCCTATCTTTGATCAAAACCCATATTTGGACCCAAACCCAGTTTTGACCCAAAAACATAATTCTAACCTATTTTGACCCAAAACCAAAATTTTAACCCAAAACCCAAATTCAAACCCTAAACCCCAAAGCCCTAATTTTGACCCTAAACCTAAATTGACCCGACCTAAATTTGACCCTAAACCCTAATTTTGACCCAAAACCCTAATTCTAACGTATTTTTACCCAAACCCTATTTTAAACTCAAAACCTATTTCAAACCTTAAACCTAATTTTGATCAAAACCCTTAATTTGACCCAGAACCCTAATTTTGATCAAAACCTAATTTTTAACCAAAACCTAATTTGAACCCAAAACCTAATTTAACAGCCTAATTTTGACCCAAAACCCTAATTCTAACCTATTTTTGACCCAAAATCCTTTTTTAACTCAACACTAATTTAAACTAAACCCTAATTTTGACCCTAAACCCAAATTTGGCAAAACCCTAATTTTAACACGAAACCTAATTCTAACCGACCTAAACCTTTTTAACTCAAAACCTAATTCAAACCATAAACCCTATGTTTGTCCACCTAATTTTCCCAAAGCCCTAATTTTGACCTAAAACCTAATTCTAACCTATTTTTGACCCAAAACCTATTTCAAACCCTAAACCTAATTTTCATCAAAACCCTAAATTTGACCCGATCTAATTTTGACCAAACCTAATTTTTAAACCTAATTCTAACCCAAATACTAACCTAAGTAATTTTGACTCAAAACCCTAATTTAACCCCCTAATTCCTATTTTTGACCCAAAACCTATTTTTAACTCAAAACCCTAATTCAAACCCTAAGCCCTAATTTGTACCAAAAACCCTAATTTTGACCTAAAACCTAATTCGACCCAAAACCAAATTCTAACCTTACTTTTAACCCAAAACCCTATTTTAAACTCAAAACCTTAATTCAAACCCTAAACCCTATCTTTGAAAACCATTTGACCCAAAACCCAAGTTTTGACCCAAAAACATAATTCTAACCTATTTTGACCCAAAACCAAAATTTTAACCCAAAACCCAAATTCAAACCCTAAACCCCCAAGCCCTAATTTTGACCCTAAACCCTAAATCGACCAGACCCTAAATTTGACCCTAAACCTAATTTTGACCCAAAACCTAATTCTAACCGTATTTTTACCCAAAACCCTATTTTAAACTCAAAACCCTATTTCAAACCTTAAACCCTAATTTTGATCAAAACCCTTAATTTGACCCAGAACCCTAATTTTGATCAGAACCCTAATTTTTAACCAAAACCCTAATTTGAACCCAAAACCTAATTTTAACCCAAGCCCTAATTTTGACCCAAAACCCTAATTCTAACCTATTTTTGACCAAAATCCTTTTTTAACTCGACACTAATTTAAACCTAAACCCTAATTTTGTCCCTAAACCCAAAATTTGTGCGAAACCCTAATTTTAACACGAAACCTAATTCAACCCAAACCTATTTTTAACTCAAAACCCTAATTCAAACCATAAACCCTATGTTTGTCTAAAGCCTAATTTTGACCCAAAGCCTAATTTGACCTAAAACCTAATTCTAACCCTATTTTTGACCCAAAACCCTATTTCAAACCCTAAACCTAATTTTCATCAAAAACCCTAAATTTGACCGATCCTAATTTTGACCGAAAACCCTAATTTTACAAAAACCCTAATTCTAACCCAAATACTAACCCTAAACAGTAATAATTTTGACTCAAAACCCTAATTTAACCCTATTTTTGACCCAAAAAACTATTTTTAACTCAAAACCTAATTCAAACCCTAAGCCCTAATTTGTACCAAAAACCTAATTTTGACCTAAAACCCTAATTCGACCCAAAACCCAAATTCTAACCTTACTTTTAACCCAAAACCCTATTTTAAACTCAAAACCTTAATTCAAACCCTAAACCCTATCTTTGAAAAACCCAATTGGACCCAAAACCCAAGTTTTGACCCAAAACCATAATTCTAACCCTATTTTGACCCAAAACCAAAATTTTAACCCAAAACCCAAATTCAAACCCTAAACCCCCAAAGCCTAATTTTGACCCTAAACCTAAATCGACCCAGAACCCTAAATTTGACCCTAAACCTAATTTTGACCCAAAACCTAATTCTAACGTATTTTTACCCAAACCCTATTTTAAACTCAAAACCCTATTTCAAACCTTAAACCCTAATTTTGATCCAAACCCTTAATTTGACCAGAACCTAATTTTGATCAAAACCTAATTTTTAACCAAAACCTAATTTGAACCCAAAACCTAATTTTAACCCAAAGCCCTAATTTTGACCCAAAACCTAATTCTAACCCTATTTTTGACCCAAAATCCTTTTTTAACTCAACACTAATTTAAGCCATAAACCCTAATTTTGACCCTAAACCCAAAATTTGGCGAAACCCTAATTTTAACACGAAACCTAATTCTAAAAAACCTATTTTTAACTCAAAACCCTAATTCAAACCCTAAACCCTATGTTTGTCTAAAGCCCTAATTACCCACCTAATTGACCTAAAACCTAATTCTAACCTATTTTTGACCAAACCCTATTTCAAACCCTAAACCTAATTTTCATCAAAACCCTAAATTTGACCACCTAATTACCAAACCCTAATTTTCAGAAAACCTAATTCTAACCAATACTAACCTAAGAATTTTGACTCAAAACCTAATTTAACCAACCCAAAACCTATTTTTAACTCAAAACCCTAATTCAAACCCTAAGCCTAATTTGTACCAAAACCTAATTTTGACCAAAAACCTAATTCGACCCAAAACAATTCTAACCTTACTTTTAACCCAAAACCCTATTTTAAACTCAAAACCTTAATTCAAACCCTAAACCCTATCTTTGACAAAACCCATATTTGGACCCAAAACCCAAGTTTTGACCCAAAAACATAATTCTAACCTATTTTGACCCAAAACCAAAATTTTAACCCAAAACCCAAATTCAAACCCTAAACCCCAAAGCCTAATTTTGACCCTAAACCTAAATCGACCCAAACCTAAATTTGACCCTAAACCTAATTTTGACCCAAAACCCTAATTCTAACCGTATTTTTACCCAAACCTACTTTAAACTCAAAACCCTATTTCAAACCTTAAACCCTAATTTTGATCAGAACCCTTAATTTGACCCAGAACCTAATTTTGATCCAAAACCTAATTTTTAACAAAACCTAATTTGAACCCAAAACCTAATTTTAACCCAAAGCCTAATTTTGACCCAAAACCCTAATTCTAACCCTATTTTTGACCCAAAATCCTTTTTTAACTCAACACTAATTTAAACCATAAACCTAATTTTGTCCTAAACCCAAAATTTGAAAACCCTAATTTTAACACGAAACCCTAATTCAACCCAAAACCTATTTTTAACTCAAAACCTAATTCAAACCATAAACCCTATGTTTGTCAAAGCCTAATTTTACCCAAGCCCTAATTTTGACCTAAAACCCTAATTCTAACCCTATTTTTGACCCAAAACCTATTTCAAACCCTAAACCTAATTTTCATCAAAAACCCTAAATTTACCGACCTAATTTTGACCAAAAACCTAATTTTCAAAAAACCTAATTCTAACCCAATACTAACCTAGAATTGACTCAAAACCCTAATTTAACCTATTTTTGACCTAAAAACCTATTTTTAACTCAAAACCTAATTCAAACCCTAAGCCTAATTTGTACCAAAAACCTAATTTTGACCTAAAACCCTAATTCGACCCAAAACCAATTCTAACCTTACTTTTAACCCAAAACCCTATTTTAAACTCAAAACCTTAATTCAAACCCTAAACCCTATCTTTGAAAAACCCAATTTGGACCCAAAACCCAGTTTTGACCCAAAAACATAATTCTAACCCTATTTTGACCCAAAACCAAAATTTTAACCCAAAACCCAAATTCAAACCCTAAACCCCCAAAGCCTAATTTTGACCCTAAACCTAAATCGACCCAGACCCTAAATTTGACCCTAAACCTAATTTTGACCCAAACCTAATTCAACCGTATTTTTCCCAAACCCTATTTTAAACTCAAAACCCTATTTCAAACCTTAAACCCTAATTTTGATCCGAAACCCTTAATTTGACCCAGAACCTAATTTTGATCAAAACCCTAATTTTTAACAAAACCCTAATTTGAACCCAAAACCTAATTTTAACCCAAGCCTAATTTTGACCCAAAAACCTAATTCTAACCCTATTTTTGACCCAAAATCCTTTTTTAACTCGACACTAATTTTAACCGTAAACCCTAATTTTGTCCCTAAACCCAAAATTTGGCAAAACCCTAATTTTAACACGAACCCTAATTCACCCAAAACCTATTTTTAACTCAAAACCTAATTCAAACCATAAACCCTATGTTTGTCAAGCCTAATTTTACCCAAAGCCTAATTTTGACCTAAAACCCTAATTCTAACCCTATTTTTGACCCAAAACCCTATTTCAAACCCTAAACCTAATTTTCATCAAAACCCTAAATTTGACCGATCCTAATTTTGACCAGAAACCTAATTTTACAAAAAACCTAATTCTAACCCAAATACTAACCCTAAGCTAATTTTGACTCAAAACCTAATTTAACCTATTTTGACCCAAAACCTATTTTTAACTCAAAACCCTAATTCAAACCCTAAGCTAATTTGTACCAAAAACCTAATTTTGACCAAAAACCTAATTAGACCCAAAACCGAATTCTAACCTTACTTTTAACCCCAAACCCTATTTTAAACTCAAAACCTTAATTCAAACCCTAAACCCTATCTTTGATCAAAACCCAATTGGACCCAAAACCCAAGTTTTGACCCAAAAACATAATTCTAACCCTATTTTGACCCAAAACCAAAATTTTAACCCAAAACCCAAATTCAAACCCTAAACCCCAAAAGCCTAATTTTGACCTAAACCTAAATCGACCAGAACCTAAATTTGACCCTAAACCTAATTTTGACCCAAAACCCTAATTCTAACCGATTTTTACCCAAAACCCTACTTTAAACTCAAAACCCTATTTCAAACCTTAAACCCTAATTTTGATCCAAACCCTTAATTTGACCCAGAACCTAATTTTGATCCGAAACCTAATTTTTAACCAAAACCTAATTTGAACCCAAAACCTAATTTTAACCCAAAGCCTAATTTTGACCCAAAACCTAATTCTAACCCTATTTTTGACCCAAAATCCTTTTTTAACTCAACACTAATTTAAACAATAAACCCTAATTTTGTCCCTAAACCCAAATTTGACAAACCCTAATTTTAACACGAAACCCTAATTCACCCAAAAACCTATTTTTAACTCAAAACCTAATTCAAACCATAAACCCTATGTTTGTCCTAAACCCCTAATTTTGACCTAAAACCCTAATTCTAACCTATTTTGACCCAAAACCCTATTTCAAACCCTAAACCCTAATTTTCATCAAAACCTAAATTTGACCGATCCTAATTTTGACCGAAACCCTAATTTTACAAAAACCTAATTCTAACCAAATACTAACCTAGTAATTTTGACTCAAACCTAATTTCACTGACCCAAAAACCTATTTTTAACTCAAAACCCTAATTCAAACCCTAAGCCCTAATTTGTACCAAAAACCTAATTTTGACCTAAAACCCTAATTCGACCCAAAACCAATTCTAACCTTACTTTAACCCAAAACCCTATTTTAAACTCAAAACCTTAATTCAAACCCTAAACCCTATCTTTGATCCATTGGACCCAAAACCCAAGTTTTGACCCAAAAACATAATTCTAACCCTATTTTGACCCAAAACCAAAATTTTAACCCAAAACCCAAATTCAAACCCTAAACCCCAAAGCCCTAATTTTGACCCTAAACCTAAATCGACCCAGAACCTAAATTTGACCCTAAACCTAATTTTGACCCAAAACCTAATTCTAGCTATTTTTACCCAACCCTATTTTAAACTCAAAACCCTATTTCAAACCTTAAACCCTAATTTTGATCCAAACCCTTAATTTGACCCAGAACCCTAATTTTGATCCAAACCTAATTTTTAACCAAAACCTAATTTGAACCCAAAACCTAATTTTAACCCAACCAATTTTGACCCAAAACCTAATTCTAACCTATTTTTGACCCAAAATCCTTTTTTAACTCGACACTAATTTAAACATAAACCCTAATTTTGACCCTAAACCCAAAATTTGACCAAAACCCTAATTTTAAACGAAACCTATCTCCAAACCTATTTTTAACTCAAAACCCTAATTCAAACCCTAAACCCTATGTTTGTCTAAACCAATTTTCCCCTAATTTTGACCTAAAACCCTAATTCTAACCTTTTTTGACCCAAACCCTATTTCAAACCCTAAACCCTAATTTTCATCAAAAACCCTAAATTTGACCGATCCTAATTTTGACCAAACCCTAATTTTACAAAAACCTAATTCTAACCCAAATACTAACCTAAGCTAATTTTGACTCAAAACCCTAATTTAACCATTTGACCCAAAAACCTATTTTTAACTCAAAACCTAATTCAAACCCTAAGCATAATTTGTACCAAAAACCCTAATTTTGACCAAAAACCTAATTCGACCCAAAACCAATTCTAACCTTACTTTTAACCCAAACCCTATTTTAAACTCAAAACCTTAATTCAAACCCTAAACCATATCTTTGACTGGACAAAACCCAAGTTTTGACCCAAAACCATAATTTAACCTATTTTGACCCAAAACCAAAATTTTAACCCAAAACCCAAATTCAAACCCTAAACCCCAAAGCCTAATTTTGACCTAAACCTAAATCGACCCAGAACCTAAATTTGACCCTAAACCTAATTTGACCAAACCTAATTCTAACTTATTTTTACCAAAACCCTACTTTAAACTCAAAACCCTATTTCAAACCTTAAACCCTAATTTTGATCCAAACCCTTATTTGACCCAGAACCCTAATTTTGATCAAAACCTAATTTTAACCAAAACCTAATTTGGACCCAAAACCTAATTTTAACCCAAAGCCTAATTTTGACCCAAACCCTAATTCTAACCTATTTTTGACCCAAAATCCTTTTTAACTCAACACTAATTTTAACCTAAACCCTAATTTTGTCCCTAAACCCAAATTTGTGAAACCTAATTTTAACCGAAACCCTAATTGACAAAACCTATTTTTAACTCAAACCTAATTCAAACCATAAACCTATGTTTGTAACTAATTTTGACCTAAAACCTAATTCTAACCTATTTTTGACCCAAACCCTATTTCAAACCTAAACCTAATTTTCATCAAAACCCTAAATTTGACCGATCCTAATTTTGACGAAACCCTAATTTTACGGAAAACCTAATTCTAACAAATACTAACCTATATTTTGACTCAAACTAATTTAACCTGACCAAAAACTATTTTTAACTCAAAACCTAATTCAAACCTAAGCCTAATTTGTACCAAAAACCTAATTTTGACCTAAAACCTAATTCGACCCAAAACCTTCTAACCTTACTTTTAACCCAAAACCCTATTTTAAACTCAAAACCTTAATTCAAACCTAAACCTATCTTTGCCCATTTGGACCCAAAACCCGTTTTGACCCAAAAACATAATTCTAACCTATTTTGACCCAAAACCAAAATTTTAACCCAAACCAAATTCAAACCCTAAACCCCAAAGCCTAATTTTGACCTAAACCTAAATCGACCCGAACCTAAATTTGACCTAAACCTAATTTTGCCAAACCCTAATTCTAACGTATTTTTACCCACCTATTTTACTCAAAACCTATTTCAACCTTAAACCCTAATTTTGATCCAAACCCTTAATTTGACCGACCCTAATTTTGATCAAACCCTAATTTTAACCAAAACCTAATTTGAACCCAAAACCTAATTTTAACCCAAGCCTAATTTTGACCAAACCTAATTCTAACCTATTTTGACCAATCCTTTTTAACTCAACACTAATTTAAACCGTAAACCTAATTTTGACCTAAAACCCAAATTTGGCAACTAATTTTGACGAAACCTAATTACAACCTATTTTTAACTCAACTAATTCAACCTAAACCTATGTTTGTTCCTAATTTTCCCTAATTTTGACCTAAAACCTAATTCTAACCTATTTTTGACCCAAAACCTATTTCACCCTAAACCTAATTTTCATCAAAACCCTAAATTTGACGTCCTAATTTTGCCGAAACCTAATTTTCCACCTAATTCTAACCCAAATACTAACCCTAGCTAATTTTGACTCAAACCTAATTTCCATTTACCTATTTTTGACCCAAAAACCTATTTTTAACTCAAAACCTAATTCAAACCCTAAGCTAATTTGTACCAAAACCCTAATTTTGACCTAAAACCTAATTCGACCCAAAACCATTCTAACCTTACTTTTAACCCAAAACCTATTTTAAACTCAAAACCTTAATTCAAACCCTAAACCCTATCTTTGAGAAAACCCATATTTGGACAAAACCAGTTTTGACCCAAAACATAATTCTAACCCTATTTTGACCCAAAACCAAAATTTTAACCCAAAACCCAAATTCAAACCCTAAACCCCCAAAGCCTAATTTTGACCCTAAACCTAAATCGACCGAACCTAAATTTGACCTAAACCTAATTTTGACCCAAAACCTAATTCTAACGTATTTTTACCCAAAACCTATAAACTCAAAACCCTATTTCAAACCTTAAACCCTAATTTTGATCCGAACCCTTAATTTGACCAGAACCTAATTTTGATCAAACCTAATTTTTAACCAAAACCCTAATTTGAACCCAAAACCTAATTTTAACCCAAAGCCTAATTTTGACAAAACCTAATTCTAACCATTTTTGACCAAAATCCTTTTTTAACTCAACACTAATTTTAGCTAAACCCTAATTTTGTCCTAAACCCAAAATTTGTGAAAACCCTAATTTTAACACAAACCTAAACACCCAAAACCTATTTTTAACTCAAAACCTAATTCAAACCATAAACCCTATGTTTAAACAACCCTAATTTTGACCTAAAACCCTAATTCTAACCTTTTTTGACCCAAAACCCTATTCAAACCCTAAACCTAATTTTCATCAAAACCCTAAATTTGACCCAGTCCTAATTTTGACCGAAACCCTAATTTTACGGAAAACCTAATTCTAACCCAAATACTAACCTAAGTAATTTTGACTCAAAACCTAATTTAACCTATTTGACCCAAAAACCTATTTTTAACTCAAAACCCTAATTCAGACCCTAAGCCTAATTTGTACCAAAAACCTAATTTTGACCTAAAACCCTAATTTGACCCAAACCAATTCTAACCTTACTTTTAACCCAAAACCCTATTTTAAACTCAAACCTTAATTCAAACCTAAACCCTCTTTGACCAAAACCCATATTTGGACCAAAACCCAGTTTTGACCCAAAACATAATTCTAACCTATTTTGACCCAAAACCAAAATTTTAACCCAAAACCCAAATTCAAACCCTAAACCCCCAAAGCCCTAATTTTGACCCTAAACCTAAATCGACCCGAACCTAAATTTGACCCTAAACCTAATTTTGACCCAAAACCCTAATTCTAACAGTATTTTTACCCAAACCTACTTTAAACTCAAAACCCTATTTCAAACCTTAAACCCTAATTTTGATCCAAACCCTTAATTTGACCCAGACCCTAATTTTGATCCAAACCTAATTTTTAACCAAAACCTAATTTGAACCCAAAACCCTAATTTTAACCAAAGCCTAATTTTGACCCAAACCCTAATTCTAACCTATTTTTGACCCAAACCACTCAACACTAATTTAAACCATAAACCCTAATTTTGTCCTAAACCCAAATTGAAACCTAATTTTAACAGAACCCTAATTCACCCAAACCTATTTTTAACTCAAACCTAATTCAAACCTAAACCCTATGTTTGTCCAACCTAATTTTGCACCTAATTTTGACCTAAAACCTAATTCTAACCTATTTTTGACCCAAAACCCTATTTCAAACCCTAAACCTAATTTTCATCAAAACCCTAAATTTGACCAGATCCTAATTTTGACCCGAAACCCTAATTTTACAGAAACTAATTCTAACAATACTAACCTAATAATTTTGACTCAAACCTAATTTAACCTATTTTTGACCCAAAACCTATTTTTAACTCAAAACCTAATTCAAACCTAAACCTAATTTGTACCAAAAACCTAATTTTGACCTAAAACCTAATTCGACCCAAAACCAATTCTAACCTTACTTTTAACCCAAAACCCTATTTTAAACTCAAAACCTTAATTCAAACCCTAAACCTATCTTTGATCAAACCATGGACCAAAACCCAAGTTTTGACCCAAAAACATAATTCTAACCCTATTTTGACCCAAAACCAAAATTTTAACCCAAAACCCAAATTCAAACCCTAAACCCCAAAGCCCTAATTTTGACCCTAAACCTAAATCGACCCAGAACCTAAATTTGACCCTAAACCTAATTTTGACCCAAAACCTAATTCTAACGATTTTTCCCAAATACTCAACCCTATTTCAAACCTTAAACCCTAATTTTGATCCAAAACCCTTAATTTGACCCGAACCTAATTTTGATCAAAACCCTAATTTTAACAAAACCTAATTTGAACCCAAAACCTAATTTTAACCCAAACCTAATTTTGACCCAAAACCTAATTCTAACCCTATTTTTGACCCAAAATCCTTTTTTTACTCAACACTAATTTAAACATAAACCTAATTTTGTCCCTAAACCCAAAATTTGACCAAACCCTAATTTTAACACGAAACCTAATTCACCAATACATTTTAACTCAAACCTAATTCAAACCATAAACCTATGTTTAAAAAATTTTACCAGCCTAATTTTGACCTAAAACCCTAATTCTAACCTATTTTTGACCCAAAACCCTATTTCAAACCCTAAACCTAATTTTCATCAAAACCTAAATTTGACCCGACCTAATTTTGACCCAAACCCTAATTTTAAAGAAACCTAATTCTAACCAATACTAACCTAAACTAATTTTGACTCAAAACCCTAATTTAACCTATTTTTGACCAAAAACCTATTTTTAACTCAAAACCTAATTCAAACCTAAGCCCTAATTTGTACCAAAAACCTAATTTTGACCTAAAACCTAATTTGACCCAAAACCAATTCTAACCTTACTTTTAACCCAAAACCCTATTTTAAACTCAAAACCTTAATTCAAACCCTAAACCCTATCTTTGACCAAAACCCAATGACCAAAACCCAATTTTGACCCAAAAACCATAATTCTAACCCTATTTTGACCCAAAACCAAAATTTTAACCCAAAACCCTAAATCAAACCCTAAACCCCCAAAGCCTAATTTTGACCCTAAACCTAAATCGACCCAGAACCTAAATTTGACCCTAAACCTAATTTTGACCCAAACCTAATTCTAACTATTTTTACCCAAACCTATTTTAAACTCAAAACCCTATTTCAAACCTTAAACCCTAATTTTGATCCAAACCCTTAATTTGACCCAGACCCTAATTTTGATCAAAACCCTAATTTTTAACCAAAACCCTAATTTGAACCCAAAACCTAATTTTAACCCAAAGCCTAATTTTGACCAAAACCCTAATTCTAACCCTTTTTGACCCAAAATCCTTTTTTAACTCAACACTAATTTAAACCTAAAACCTAATTTTGTCCCTAAACCCAAAATTTGACCAAACCCTAATTTTAACACGAAACCCTAATTCGAACCCAAAACCTATTTTTAACTCAAAACCTAATTCAAACCATAAACCCTATGTTTGTTAAACCAAACCCACCCTAATTTTGACCTAAAACCCTAATTCTAACCTATTTTTGACCCAAAACCCTATTTCAAACCCTAAACCTAATTTTCATCAAAACCCTAAATTTGACCCGATCCTAATTTTGACCGAAACCTAATTTTACAAAAACCTAATTCTAACCCAAATACTAACCTAGTACCTAATTTTGACTCAAAACCCTAATTTAACCTATTTTTGACCCAAAAACCTATTTTTAACTCAAAACCTAATTCAGACCCTAAACCTAATTTGTACCAAAAACCCTAATTTTGACCAAAACCCTAATTTTGACCCAAAACCCAATTCTAACCTTACTTTTAACCCAAAACCTATTTTAAACTCAAAACCTTAATTCAAACCCTAAACCCTATCTTTGATAAAACCCATATTTGACCCAAACCAAGTTTTGACCCAAAACCATAATTCTAACCTATTTTGACCCAAAACCAAAATTTTAACCCAAAACCCAAATTCAAACCCTAAACCCCAAAGCCCTAATTTTGACCTAAACCTAAATCGACCCAGAACCTAAATTTGACCCTAAACCTAATTTTGACCCAAAACCTAATTCTAACCGTATTTTTACCCAAAACCCTACTTTAAACTCAAAACCTATTTCAAACCTTAAACCCTAATTTTGATCCAAACCCTAATTTGACCCAGAACCTAATTTTGATCCGAAACCTAATTTTTAACCAAAACCCTAATTTGGACCCAAAACCTAATTTTAACCAAGCCTTAATTTTGACCGAAACCTAATTCTAACCCTATTTTTGACCCAAAATCCTTTTTTAACTCAACACTAATTTAAACATAAACCTAATTTTGTCCCTAAACCCAAAATTTGCCAAAATAATTTTAACACGAAACCAAATTTGACCCAAAAAACCTATTTTTAACTCAAAACCTAATTCAAACCATAAACCCTATGTTTGTACTAATTTACCCAAAACCCTAATTTTGACCCTAAAACCCTAACTATTTTTGACCCAAACCTATTTCAAACCCTAAACCTAATTTTCATCAAAACCCTAAATTTGACCGATCCTAATTTTGACCAAACCCTAATTTTACAGAAAACCCTAATTCTAACCAAATACTAACCTAGCTAATTTTGACTCAAAACCTAATTTAACCCCATTTTTGACCCAAAAACCTATTTTTAACTCAAAACCCTAATTCAAACCCTAAATCTAATTTGTACCAAAAACCTAATTTTGACCTAAAACCTAATTAGACCCAAAACATTCTAACTTATTTTAACCAAAACCTATTTTAAACTCAAAACCTTAATTCAAACCCTAAACCCTATCTTTGTAAAACCATGGACCAAAACCCAAGTTTTGACCCAAAACATAATTCTAACCTATTTTGACCCAAAACCAAAATTTTAACCCAAAACCCAAATTCAAACCCTAAACCCCAAAGCCTAATTTTGACCTAAACCTAAACAGACCCAAACCTAAATTTGACCCTAAACCCTAATTTTGACCCAAAACCTAATTTAGATTTTACCCAAACCTATTTTAAACTCAAACCTATTTCAAACCTTAAACCCTAATTTTGATCAAAACCCTTAATTTGACCCAGAACCCTAATTTTGATCCAACCCTAATTTTTAACCAAAACCTAATTTGAACCCAAAACCCTAATTTTAACCAAAGCCTAATTTTGACCAAAACCTAATTCTAACCCTATTTTTGACCCAAAATCCTTTTTTACTCGACACTAATTTTAACCATAAACCCTAATTTTGACCCTAAACCCAAAATTTGGAACCCTAATTTTAACAAAACCTAATTGACCCAAAACCTATTTTTAACTCAAAACCTAATTCAAACCCTAAACCTATGTTTAAACCCACCTATTTTGCCTAAAACCTAATTCTAACCATTTTTGACCCAAAACCCTATTTCAAACCCTAAACCTAATTTTCATCAAAAACCCTAAATTTGACCGATCCTAATTTTGACCCAAAACCTAATTTTACAAAAAACCTAATTCTAACCAAATACTAACCTAAAAGTTTTACTCAAAACCCTAATTTAACCTATTTTTGACCCAAAACTATTTTTAACTCAAAACCTAATTCAAACCTAAACCCTAATTTGTACCAAAAACCTAATTTTGACCTAAAACCCTAATTTGACCCAAAACCGAATTCTAACCTTACTTTTAACCCAAAACCTATTTTAAACTCAAAACCTTAATTCAAACCCTAAACCCTATCTTTGATAAAACCCTTTGGACCCAAAACCCAGTTTTGACCCAAAACATAATTCTAACCTATTTTGACCCAAAACCAAAATTTTAACTCAAAACCCAAATTCAAACCCTAAACCCCAAAGCCCTAATTTTGACCCTAAACCATAAATTGACCCAGAACCTAAATTTGACCCTAAACCTAATTTTGACCCAAAACCCTAATTCTAACCGTATTTTTACCCAAAACCCTATTTTAAACTCAAACCCTATTTCAAACCTTAAACCCTAATTTTGATCCAAACCCTTAATTTGACCGAACCTAATTTTGATCCAAACCCTAATTTTTAACCAAAACCCTAATTTGAACCCAAAACCTAATTTTAACCCAAAGCCTAATTTTGACCCAAAACCAATTCTAACCCTATTTTTGACCCAAAATCCTTTTTTAACTCACACTAATTTTAACCTAAACCCTAATTTTGACCTAAACCCAAAATTTGACAAACCTAATTTTAACACGAAACCCTAATTCAACCTTGACCCAAAACCTATTTTTAACTCAAAACCTAATTCAAACCCTAAACCCTATGTTTGTTATAAACCCTAATTTTACCCAAACCTAATTTTGACCTAAAACCCTAATTCTAACCCTATTTTTGACCCAAAACCCTATTTCAAACCCTAAACCCTAATTTTCATCAAAAACCTAAATTTGACCGACCTAATTTTGACCAAAACCCTAATTTTACAGAAAACCTAATTCTAACCCAAATACTAACCTAAGCTAATTTTACTCAACCCTAATTTTCCAACCTAATTTACCTATTTTTGACCCAAAAACCTATTTTTAACTCAAAACCCTAATTCAAACCCTAAACCCTAATTTGTACCAAAACCTAATTTTGACCAAAAACCTAATTTTGACCCAAAACCAAATTCTAACCTTACTTTTAACCCAAAACCTATTTTAAACTCAAAACCTTAATTCAAACCCTAAACCTATCTTTGACCAAAACCCAATTTGGACCCAAAACCCAAGTTTTGACCCAAAAAACATAATTCTAACCCTATTTTGACCCAAAACCAAAATTATAACCCTAAACCCAAATTCAAACCCTAAACCCCCAAAGCCTAATTTTGACATAAACCTAAATCACCCGAACCTAAATTTGACCCTAAACCTAATTTTGACCCAAAACCCTAATTCTAACGATTTTTTACCCTATTAACTCAAAACCTATTTCAAACCTTAAACCCTAATTTTGATCAGAAACCTTAATTTGACCAGAACCCTAATTTTGATCAAAACCTAATTTTTAACCAAAACCCTAATTTGAACCCAAAACCTAATTTTAACCCAAAGCCTAATTTTGACCCAAAACCCTAATTCTAACCTATTTTTGACCCAAAATCCTTTTTTTCAACACTAATTTAAACCTAAACCCTAATTTTGACCCTAAACCCAAAATTTGACAAACCCTAATTTTAACACGAACCTACAAGCCCAAAACCTATTTTAACTCAAAACCTAATTCAAACCATAAACCTAGTTTTAAAACCTAATTTTGACCTAAAACCCTAATTCTAACCTTTTTTTGACCCAAAACCCTATTTCAAACCCTAAACCTAATTTTCATCAAAACCCTAAATTTGACCCGATCTAATTTTGACCGAAACCTAATTTTCTGAAAACCTAATTCTAACCCAAATACTAACCTAATATTTGACTCAAAACCTAATTACCACTATTTTTGACCCAAAACCTATTTTTAACTCAAAACCTAATTCAAACCCTAAAACCTAATTTGTACCAAAAACCTAATTTTGACCTAAAACCTAATTGACCCAAAACCCAATTCTAACCTTACTTTTAACCCAAACCCTATTTTAAACTCAAAACCTTAATTCAAACCCTAAACCCTATCTTTGACCAAAACCCAATTTTGACCCCAAACCTAAGTTTTGACCCAAAACCATAATTCTAACCTATTTTTGACCCAAAACCAAAATTTTAACCCAAACCCAAATTGAAACCCTAAACCCCCAAAGCCTAAATTTTGACCTAAACCTAAATTTGACCGAACCCTAAATTTGACCTAAACCTAATTTTGACCCAAAACCTAATTCTAACCGTATTTTTACCCAAAACCTATTTTACTCAAAACCCTATTTCAAACCTAAACCCTAATTTTGATCCAAAACCCTTAATTTGACCCAGAACCTAATTTTGATCAAACCTAATTTTTAACCAAAACCCTAATTTGAACCCAAACCTAATTTTAACTCAAAGCCTAATTTTGACCCAAAACCTAATTCTAACCTATTTTTGACCCAAAATCTTTTACTCAACACTAATTTACCTAAACCCTAATTTTGCCCTAAACCCAAATTGTTGAAACCCTAATTTTAACCGAAACCCTAATTCTGACCCAAAACCTATTTTTAACTCAAAACCTAATTCAACCAAACCTATGTTTGACCCAACCCTAATTTTGACCCTAAAACCCTAATTCTAACCTATTTTTGACCCAAAACCTATTTCAAACCCTAAACCCTAATTTTCATCAAAACCCTAAATTTGACCCTAATTTTGACCCAAACCTAATTTCTAAAACCCTAACTACCCAAATTCACCCACATAATTACTCAAAACCCTAATTTAACCTATTTTTGACCCAAAAACCTATTTTTAACTCAAAACCCTAATTCAAACCCTAAACCTAATTTGTACCAAAAACCTAATTTTGACCTAAAACCTAATTGACCAAAACTTCTAACCTTATTTTAACCCAAACCTATTTTTAACTCAAACCTTAATTCAAACCCTAAACCTATCTTTGCGACCCAAAACCCAAGTTTTGACCCAAAAACCATAATTCTAACCTATTTTGACCCAAAACCAAAATTTTAACCCAAAACCCAAATTCAAACCCTAAACCCCCAGCCTAATTTTGACCCTAAACCTAATGACAAACCTAAATTTGACCCTAAACCTAATTTTGACCCAAAACCTAATTTAACATTTTTACCCAAACCCTATTTTAAACTCAAAACCCTATTTCAAACCTTAAACCCTAATTTTGATCCAAAACCCTTAATTTGACCCAACCTAATTTTGATCAAACCCTAATTTTTAACCAAAACCTAATTTGAACCCAAAACCTAATTTAACCCAAAGCCTAATTTTGACCCAAACCTAATTCTAACCTATTTTTGACCCAAATCCTTTTTAACTCAACACTAATTTAAACCTAAACCTAATTTTGCCTAAACCCAAACCAACAACCACTCAAAACCTAATTCAACCTAAACCACAAACCCATAATTTTACCAAACCTAATTCAACCTATTTTTGACCAAACCTATTTCAAACCCTAAACCTAATTTTCATCAAAACCTAAATTTGACCCAGATCCTAATTTTGACCCCTAATTTTCTGAAAACCATAATTCTAACCCAAATACTAACCTAACAATTGACTCAAAACCTAATTTCTCAAACAATTTAACCTATTTTACCCAAAAACCTATTTTTAACTCAAAACCTAATTCAAACCTAAACCTAATTTGTACAAACCTAATTTTGACCAAAACCTAATTTGACCCAAAACCTAATTCTAACCTTACTTTTAACCCAAAACCTATTTTAAACTCAAACCTTAATTCAAACCCTAAACCCTATCTTTGACAAAACCCAATTGGACCCAAAACCCAATTTTGACCCAAAAACATAATTCTAACCTATTTTGACCCAAAACCAAATTTTAACTCAAAACCCAAATTCAAACCCTAAACCCCAAGCCTAATTTTGACCTAAACCTAAATTTGACCCAACCCTAAATTTGACCTAAACCCTAATTTTGACCCAAAACCCTAATTCTAACTATTTTTTACCCACCCTATTTTAACTCACCCTATTTCAAACCTTAAACCCTAATTTTGATCAAAACCATAAATTTGACCCAGAACCCTAATTTTGATCAAAACCTAATTTTTAACCAAACCTAATTTGGACCCAAAACCTAATTTTAACCACCTAATTTTGACCCAAAACCTAATTCACTATTTTGACCCAAAATCCTTTTAATCAACCTAATTTCCTAAACCTAATTTTGTCCCAAAACCCAATCAAACCCTAATTTTAACCACGAAACCCTAATTAACCTGACCCAAACCTATTTTTAACTCAAAACCTAATTCAGACCCTAAACCTATTTACAATTTTCCCAAAGCCTAATTTTGACCCTAAACCTAATTTACTTTTGACCCAAAACCCTATTTCAAACCCTAAACCTAATTTTCATCAAAAACCTAAATTTGACCCAGATCCTAATTTTGACTCAAACCCTAATTTTACAAAAAACCTAATTCTAACCCAAATACTAACCTAAGCTAATTTTGACTCAAAACCTAATTTACCAATTAACCATTTTTGACCCAAAAACCTATTTTTAACTCAAAACCTAATTCAAACCCTAAACCTAATTTGTACAACATTTTGACCTAAAACCTAATTTGACCCAAAACCAAATTCTAACCTTACTTTTAACCCAAAACCTATTTTAAACTCAAAACCTTAATTCAAACCCTAAACCCTATTTTGACCAACCAAGAAGTTTGACCCAAAACCATAATTCTAACCCTATTTTGACCCAAAACCAAAATTTTAACCCAAAACCCAAATTCAAACCTAAACCCCAAAGCCCTAATTTTGACCCTAAACCCTAAATGGACCCAAACCCTAAATTTGACCCTAAACCTAATTTTACCCAAAACCTAATTCTAACCTATTTTTACCCAAAACCCTATTTTAACTCAAAACCCTATTTCAAACCTTAAACCTAATTTTGATCCAAAACCATTAATTTGACCCGAACCTAATTTTGATCAAAACCTAATTTTTAACCAAAACCTAATTTGAACCCAAAACCTAATTTTAACCCAAAGCCTAATTTTGACCCAAAACCTAATTCTAACCCTATTTTTGACCCAAAACCTTTTTTAACTCAACACTAATTTAACCATAAACCCTAATTTTGACCCTAAACCCAATTTCCAATATTTTGACCCAAACCTAATTTTAACGGCCTAATTCTAACCATTTGAAAACCTATTTTTAACTCAAAACCTAATTCAACCATAAAACCTATGTTTGTCAATTTTACCCAAAACGCTAATTTTGACCCTAAAACCTAATTCTAACCTATTTTTGACCCAAAACCCTATTTTTAACCCTAAACCTAATTTTCATCAAAACCTAAATTTGATCCTAGATCCTAATTTTGACCCAAAACCCTAATTTTACAAAAACCTAATTCTAACCCAAATACTAACCCTAAGCCATAATTTTGACTCAAAAACCCCAATTTAACCTATTTTTGACCCAAAAACCTATTTTTAACTCAAAACCTAATTCAAACCTAAAACTAATTTGTACCAAAACCCTAATTTGACCTAAAACCCTAATTTTGACCCAAAACAATTCTAACCTTACTTTTAACCCAAAAACCCTATTTTAAACTCAAAACCTTAATTCAAACCCTAAACCTATCTTTGACCTAAACCCAAATTTGAAAACCCAAGTTTTGACCCAAAACCATAATTCTAACCTATTTTGACCCAAAACCAAAATTTTAACCCAAAACCCAAATTCAAACCCTAAACCCCAAAACTAATTTTGACCTAAACCTAAATTGACCAGAACCTAATTTGACCTAAACCTAATTTTACCCAAAAACCTAATTCTAACCGTATTTTTACCCAAAACCCTATTTTTAACTCAAAACCCTATTTCAAACCTTAAACCCTAATTTTGATCAAAAAACCCATAATTTGACCCCAACCTAATTTTGATCCAAACCTAATTTTTAACCAAAACCCTAATTTGAACCCAAAACCTAATTTTCCCAAAACCTAATTTTGACCAAACCTAATTCTAACCTATTTTTGACCCAAAATCCTTAACTCAACACTAATTTTAACCTAAACCCTAATTTTGTCCCTAAACCCAAATTTTGCAAACCCTAATTTTAACACGAAACCTAATTCCCAAACCTATTTTTAACTCAAAACCTAATTCTAACCATAAACCATATGTTTGACTGCAAATAAAGCCCTAAATTTTGACCTAAAACCCTAATTTAACCTTTAACCCCAAAACCTAATCAAACCCTAAACCTAATTTTCATCAAAACCCTAAATTTCACCTAATAAAACCCTAATTTCTAAAAACTAATTCTAATTCTAAACCCTAATACTAACCTAATTTTGACTCAAAACCCTAATTTAACCTATTTTTGACCCAAAAACCTAATTTTTACTCAAAACTAATTGAACCCAAAGACCTAATTTTACCAAAACCTAATTTTACTAAAACCTAATTTTGACCCAAAACCCTAATTCTAACCCTATTTTAACTCAAACCCTATTTTTAACTCAAAACCTTAATTTAACCCTAAACCCTATCTTTGTAAAACCAATTTGGAACCAAACCCAATTTTGACCCAAAAACATAATTCTAACCCATTTGACCCCAAACCAAATTTTAACCCAAACCCAAATTCAAACCCTAAACCCCAAAGCCCTAATTTTGACCCTAAACCCTAAATCGCCTAACCTAAATTCCCTAAAACCTAATTTGACCAAAACCTAATTCTAACTATTTTTACAACCCTATTTCAAACCAAAACCCTATTTGAACCTTAAACCCTAATGAACCCCTTAATTTGACCCAGAACCCTAATTTTGATCCAAAACCCTAATTTTTAACCAAAACCTAATTTGAACCCAAAACCTAATTTTCCAAGCCTAATTTTGACCCAAAACCCTAATTCTAACCATTTTTGACCCAAAACCTTATTTAACTCAAACACTAATTTAAACAGTAAACCTAATTTTGACCTAAACCCAAAATTTGACCCAAAACCCTAATTTTAACACAAAACCATAATTTAACCCTAGACCCCAAAACCTATTTTTAACTCAAAAAACCTAATTCAAACCCTAAAACCAAATGTTAAAACACTAATTTTACCTAAACCTAATTTTGACCTAAAACCCTAATTCTAACCTATTTTTGACCCAAAACCTATTTCAAACCCTAAACCCTAATTTTCATCAAAACCCTAAATTTGACCAGATCCTAATTTTGACCGAAAACCTAATTTTACTAAAACTAATTCTAACCCAAATCTAACCTAGCCATAATTTTGACTCAAAACTAATTTAACCCTAATTTAACCATTTGACCCAAAACCTATTTTTAACTCAAAACCTAATTCAAACCCTAAACCTAATTTGTACCAAAACCTAATTTTGACCTAAAACCTAATTCACCAAAACCAATTCTAATTTGACCAAACCCTATTTTTAACTCACCTAATTCAAACCTAAACCTAACTTTGACCCAAAACCAAAATGACCAAAACCAAGTTTTACCAACCATAATTCTAACCTATTTTGACCCAAAACCAATATTTTAACTCAAAACCCAATTCAAACCCTAAACCCCAAGCCTAATTTTGACCCTAAACCCTAAATTCGACCCAGGAACCATAAATTTGACCCTAAACCTAATTTTGACCCAACCCTAATTCTAACCGTATTTTTTACCCAAAACCTATTTTAACTCAAACTATTTCAAACCCAAACCTAATTTTGATCCAAAACCAAATTTGACCAGAACCTAATTTTGATCCAAACCCTAATTTTTACCCAAAACCCTAATTTAACCCAAAACCTAATTTAACCCAAAACCTAATTTTGACCCAAAACTAATTCTAACCCTATTCCCAAAACTTTTTAACTCAACACTAATTTGAACGTAAACCTAATTTTGACCCTAAACTCAAAATTTGACCCAAAACCCTAATTTTAACCCAAACCTAATTCAACCTAATTGCAAAAAAACCTATTTTTAACTCAAAACCTAATTCAAACCATAAACCATATATTTGCATTAATATAAAGCCCTAATTTTGACCCAAAACCTAATTCTAACCCTATTTTTGACCCTAAACCATATTTCAAAACCTACACGCTAATTTTCATCAAAACCCTAAATTTGACCTAAACCTAATTTTGACAAAAACCCTAATTTTCAAAACCTAATTCTAACCCAAATCTAACCCTAAAGTAATTTTTGACTCAAAACCCTAATTTAACCCTTTTTGACACAAAAAACATATTTTTAACTCAAAACCCTAATTCAAACCATAAACCCTAATTTGTACCAAAACCTAATTTGACCTAAAACCCTAATTCCCCAACCTAATTCTCCTAAACCACCCAAACCTATTTTACCTAAATATATCTTTACCCAGTTTGACCCAAAGCATAATTTTAACCTATTTTGATTAAAACCAAATTTTAACTCAAAACCTAAATTCTAACCCTAAACCCCAAAGCCCTAATTTACCATAAACCTAAATTTTACCCCAGAACCTAATTTTGACCCTAAACCTAATTTTGACCCAAAACCCTAATTTTAACCAGTATTTTACCCCAAACCTACTTTAAACTCAACCTATTTCAAACCTTAAACCCTAATTTTGATCATTTGACCCAACCTAATTTTGATCAAAACCTAAGACCAAAACCTAATTGAACCAAAACCTAATTTTAACCCAAAGCCTAATTTTGAACAATAACCTAATTCTAAACATATTTTTGACCCAAAATCCTTTTTAACTCAAACCTAATTTAACCTAAACCTAATTTTGATCCTAAATCCAAAATTTTCCAACTAATTTTTATACAAACCTAATTCGCAAAACCTATTTTTAACTCAAAACCTAATTACCAAAACCCTATGTTTGTCCTTAAAACTAATTTGACCCAAACCTAATTTTGACCTAAACCCTAATTCTAACCTATTTTACAAACCTGCCAAACCTAATTTTCATCAAAAACCCTAAATTTGACCCACCTAATTTTGACCCGAACCTAATTTTACAACCTCTAAGTCTAACCATAAACCTATTTTGACTCAACCTAATTTTAACCTTAATTTACCTATTTTATTCACATTTTTTACTAAAATCTAATTTTTACCCTAAACCTAATTTTCCAAACCCAATTTTGACCCCTAACCCTAATTTAAACCCTAATTACCTTATTTTTGACCCAAAACCTATCTTAAACTCATAACCTTAATTCAACCCTAAACTACAATTTTACCCATAACCAGAATTAAACCCAAAGTTGACCAACCCTATTTCCAATCTTACAACCCTAATTTTCCCAACCTAAATTCTATAGACAAACCCTAATTTACCAAACCTAATTGACCCCTAAACTCTAAATTTACCCCAACCTAATTTTCTTACCCAATTCTAACCTATTTTTACCCCAAAACCTATTTTTAATTCAAAACCCTAATTAACCTAACCCTAATTTTACTCAAACCCTATTTTGACCCCAAACCCTAATTTTCACCCGACCAAAACCCTAATTTAACCAAAACCCTAATTTTGACAAAATTAAATTCTACCTTATTTTTACCCTATTTTAATTCAAACCTTAATTTACCTAAAAAATTTTGACACAAATCCAAATTTTAAAAAACCCTAATTTTACCAAACAAATTTACCAAAACCTATTTTTAACTCAAAACCTAATCAAAAATAACCCTAATTTTACTCAGCCTAATTTTGACATAAAACCTAATTCTAAATTTTTCCAACTATTTTTCACTATATCTAATTTTGACCGTACCTAATTTTCCACCTAATTAAGCTAATTTACTTAGACCTAATTTTACAAAATAATTTTCTTATTTTTGACCCAAACCTATTTTAACTATACCTAATTTGACCCTAAACATAATTTTACCAATAATTTGCCTATAATTCTCCCAAAACCTATTTAATCCTAACCCTATTTTGACCGACATATCTTCCCCTTGACCTAATTTTACCCAACCCTAATTTTACCCTAACCTATTCACCTAGACCCAAATCTTAATCTAACTATTTGAAAAAACCAAATTTTTTAGCAAACATAATTTCAAACCCTAATCTTAATTATTTACCCTAAATTTTACTTGAGCCCTAATTTTAACCGTAACCCTGGTTTACCAAACGATAATTCTAACCTATATTTTCCCAAAACTTATTTTTAACTTCAAAACCTAATTCAAACTAAACCCTTTTGACCAAAAACCTAATTTTTACTCAACCTTAATTTGAATCCAAAACTTAATGTTCACCAAAACCGGCCTAACCTTATTTTTAACTCAAAACCTATTTTTAACTCAAACCTTAATTCTAACCATATCCCAGATAACCCTATTTACCCATAACACTAGTTGCTAAACCAAATTTTACCCAAACTCTAATTTTTTCCCAAAACCCAAATTTAAAACCCAAACCCCTATTAACTAATTTAACCATAAACCTAATTTTGTCCCATTTCTAATTACCCAAACCAAATTACTGAAACTAATTTTAGCTAAATCCTATTTTTACTCAAACCTACAAATCTATTACCCTAATTTTGATCCATAACCAATTTATAATTTTGACTAAACACTAATTTTATCATAACCCTAATTTTACTTATCCTAATTAAACCAAACCTAATTTTAACCCAAAACCCTAATTCTAAACATATTTTGTCCCAAAACCTTTTTAAATAAAAACCTAATTCAAACCCTAAACCCCTAATTTCAACCTAAACCAATTTTAACCCAAAATCCAAATTTTGACCCAAAACCTAATTCTACCACTATTTTACCAAAAACCTATTTTAACTCTAAACCTAATTTCAAACAAAAACCAATTTTACCTATTCCCTTTTGTTCGAAAACTAATTTTACTTAAAACATAATTCTCCAAACTCGAAACCTAAATTTAACTGAAAACCTAATTTAACCTAAAAAAAAACAAATTTGCATTAAACCTAATTTACCAAAACCTAATTTGATACTAATACCCAATTTCCAAAACCTAATTTCTTTATTTTTACCCAAAATCTATTTAATTCAAAACCTAAATTCTTCCCCAGACAAGACCTAAATTTAACAAAAAAACAAAATTGACCAAAACTATTTTTACCCAAACATATCTACAAACCTAATTTTAACCTTAACCATTTATTTTTAACTCATAACCATAATTCTAACCTATTTTTATCCCAAACCTATTTAAATCAAAACACTAATTGACCTAAACCTAATTTAAAACTTAATTTGATAAACATAATTTTTTCCCAAACCTAATTTTAACCTAAATCCTAATTTTCCCAAAACCCTATTTTTAACTCAAACACTAATTCTAACTCTAAACCCAATTTTTAACTCAAATCCCTAATTTTACTCAGCCCTAATTTTACTAATACCAAAATTTTAACCATAATTTGACCGCAACAATTTTGACTAAAAACCTAATTTGACCATATACCCTAATTTTTTTTAAATTACAACCTAATTTTATTTCAAATCTTAATTCAAAACTAAATTTCCAAAACCAATCCAAACCTATTTTCTCCCTAAACCTAATTTTTACTCAAACCAAATTTACCCAAATCCTAGGTTTGTCTAAAACCCTAATTTTGACCCAAAACCCTAATTAACCCAAACCAAATTCTACCCTTTTTTTTCCCAAAACCCTATTTTAACTCAAAACCCTATTTCAAATCCTAAACCCTAAGTTTGACCCAAGACCACCAATTTATCCCAAACCTAATTTTAACCCAAAACCCTAATTTAACTTTTTTTGACCCAAAATCTTTTTTTTACTAAATTCAAACCTAAACCTTTCCAACCCTAATTTGACCCCAAATACCCAAATCAATTCTAACCAAATTTAATCAACTTTAATTTTTACCCAAAATCTAATTCTAGCCATTAAAAATGTTTACCCATAACCCTAATTTTACTTTAAACCAAATCTTGTTCCAAACCCTAATTCTAACTAAATTTGATCAGACCCTAATTTAAATCAAAACCTAATTTTATTCCAAACTCTAAAATTTAGCCCAAACCACTAAATTTTCCCAAACCTAATTTTTAACTCAATATAATTCAAACCTAAATCTTAATTTTTTTCCTAAAACCAAATTTGAATAAAACCTAATTTTAAAAACCTAATTTACCCTATTTTTTTAAAACCTAATTTTAATTTCAAAACGTATTTCTAACTAACCCTTTTGTCCTAAACCCCCTAATTTATCAAGCAATATTCATTAACCCTAAGCACCTATTTTTCAAACCATTTAGGCCTAAAGCCAATTATCCCGATTTTGACCAAAACCATAATATTACCCAAAACCTAATTCTAACCTAAATCCTAACCCTAATTTGCAAAACCTAACAACCCTTTTTGTTCAAACATATCTTTAACTCATAAACCTATTTAAACCCTAAACCCAAATTTTTACCAGAAACCTAATTTTGACCAATTCAACCCTATTTCAAATCCTAAACCTAATTTTTATAAAACCTATTTTTAACACAAACCTAATTTAAAACACCAATTAGGCCTAAAACTTAAGCCAAATTTTACCCAAACCCTAATTTAACCCAAAACTAATTCACCCAGTTTTGACCCAACCTATTTTTACACAAAACCTAATTACCCATAAACCAAATTTACATAATTTACATAATTACCACCTAACCAAAACCTATTGCAACAATTCTAACTATTTTTACCCAAACCATATTTTTAATCTAATTCCTTATTCCACTAACCTATGCCCCCAATTCTAAACTTAGATTTTACCCAAAACCTAATTTAATTCAAAACCTAATTTTAACCAAAAACCTAATTTTGCTTAACCTTAATTTACCTGAAAAACCTAATTTACTCAAACTATTCCCGGAACCCTAATTTTTCACTAACCTAGTTTTAATTCTTAATTTTCCTTAATTTTGACAGAATAATTTTAACCAAAACCTAATTCAAACCCTAAAAAACCTAATTTTGCAAAACCTAATTTTACTGAACCCTTAATTCTACCACAGTATACTTTGACCTAAAATGAATTGGGCCAAGCTGAGATTCTAACCTTATTTTTAACCCAGAAAACCTATTTTTAACTCAAAACCTTAATTCAAACCCTAAAACTGAACTTTGACTAAAACCAGAGTTTGACCCAAACCCTAATTGTCTAACCCGATTTTGACCCAAAACCACTAATTTTAACTGACAAAAAAAATTCAAACCCTAAACCCAAGCCTAATTTTTGATACTGAAGCCCCTAAATGCGACCCGGAATACTAATTTTGACCCAAAACCTAATTCTAACAGTATTTTTACCCAAAACACTATTTTAAACTCAAAATACCATTTCAATAGTATATCTACTGTTGATCAAACCTAATTTTGACTTGAGAACCTAATTTTGATCCTAGAACCACAATTTTAACCAAAACCCTAATTTGAACTAACGCCTAATTTTGACCTAAACCCCAAAACCTTATTTCCAAACCCTAAACCTATGTTTGATAAGCCTAATTTTGACCTAAAACCCTAATTCTTATTTTAAACCCAAAACCTACCTTTCGAACCTAAACCTAATTTTCATCAAAAACCCTAAATTTGACCACAGGCCACCTAATTTTGACTCGAAACCTAATTTTACACAACCACTTATTCTAACGAATACTAACCATAAGCCATAATTTTATTCAATACAATTTTAACCCCAAAAACCCGATATAACCTGTTTTTGACCGAAAACCTAATTTTTAACTCGAAACCCTAATTCATACCACTATTTAATTAGTACCAAAAACCCTAATTTTGACCCAGGAAACCACAATTTTGACCAAAACCCCTAATTCTAACTTTATTTTTGACTGAAAACCTATTTTTATTTCAAAAACAATTCAAACCCTAGAAGCCCTAAATTTGTCCCAAGGCAATTGGACCAGGAAACCCATTTTAGGCCAAAAGCCTAATTCTAACCTTATTTTGACCTAAAACCCTATTTTAACTCAAAACCACAAAATCTAACCTATTTTTGTCCCCAAACCCAATTTTAACTTGGCTAATTCAAACCATAAGCCCCTAGTTTTGATCCTAAACCTAAATTTGACCCCGAGAACCCTAATTTTCCCAAACCTAATTTTAACCCAAATACTAATTCAAGCCCATTTTTTTGACCCGAAACCTATTTTAACTCGACCCTAATTCCAAATGCAAGCCCTTAATTTTGATCCGTTACCCTAATTTGAACCCAGGCAAATTCGACCCATGAGCCTAATTTTAACTGACCACGGTTTTACCCCAAAACTAATTATAACTACTATTTTGACCCAAAGCCCAATTTTTAACCTAAAAATCCTATTTGAACTCCCTATACCACTATTTTTGATCCTAAACCACTAAATTTTTGAATACTAATTTTGACTCGAATCCTAATTTTAAGTAAAACTCTAAATTTAACCCCAAACCTAAATTAAAACCCCCAAGTACGTCACCCCAAACCCTATTTTTAACTCAAAACCTAATTCAAACCCTAAATGCTAATTTTTGACCAAACCTAATTTGGACCCAAAGTACAATTATAACTGATACCAATTTTGACCAAAACCTAATTCTAACTATTTTTACCCAAACCTAAATTTTAAACTCAAGACTAATTTCAGCGTAAGCCCAATTTTGATCCTAAACTAAATTTGACCGGAGCAAATTTTTGACAGAAACCCTAATTATAAACCAAAAATACTAGTTTTGACACAAAACCTAATTCAACTATTTTGACCAAACCTAATTTTTACACTAAACCACAACTTTGACCCACGAACCCTAATTTGA
>JAUPTC010000716.1:0-38000 GCA_030762895.1 Sophora flavescens | reverse complement strand
TATTAATCCTAACCTAACCCTAGACCAAATTAAGGGCCTCTGAATAAGCTTTCCAACAAGGTATCATATGCATTAATTTGGATCAAGATGAGTAAGTTAGGCCTCTTTACGTTAAGGAACATCATGGACTGCGCACTGATTAGCGCCAGAGAACTCAGGACACAATTTCGCCTTAATTTTGGCCTAATTTGACAATTCTTGTGACACCTGAAAATGTAGGTCTCTTCCTTATCTTTCTAGTCATAGCAAGATCACCAAACTCTGATATCTGTAGCTCTAGTTATGCTTTGGGCAAGGCAACAAGGTCAGGATGAGTGAAAAATCCACAAATTAACAATGTTTACAAATTAAGCCCAATAATGTAAAAGCAAAAACAATGATTGTAAAAGTTGTCTAATTTCCGTCACTCTCGGGCTTGTGCGGATGTAAATTACTATTTATGCTTATTAATCCTGACCTAATCCTAGACCAAATTAAGGGCCTCTGAATTAGCTTTCCAACTAGGTATCATATGCCTTAATTGGGCTTAAGATGAGCAAGTTAGGCGCATTTAAGTGAACGAACATCATGGACTGCGCACTGATCCGCGCCAAAGAACTCGGGACCCAATTAAGCCTTGATTTTGGCCTAATTTGACAATTCTTGTGAAACCTGAAATTGTAGGTCTCTTCCTTATCTTTCTACGAACAACAAGATCACCAAAATTTGATATCTGTAGCTCTAGTTATGCTATGCGCAAGGCAACAAGGTCAGGATGAGTGAAAAATCCGAAAATTAACAATGTTTAGCAATTAAGCTCAATTAATCCCAACAATGTAAAAGAAAAAATAATGATTGTAAAAGTTATCTAATTTCCGTCTCTCTCTGGCTTGTGCGACTGTAAACTGCTATTTATTCTTATTAATCCTGACCTAATCCTAGACCAAATTAAGGGCCTCTGAATAAGCTTTCCAACAAGGTATCATATGCCTTAATTGGGCTTAAAATAAGTAAGTTAGGCCCATGTAAGTGAAGGAACATCATGGACTGCGCACTGATCCACGCCAAAGAACTCGAGACCCAATTTAGCCTTGATTTTGGCCTAATTTGACAATTCTTGTGAAACCTGAAATTGTAGGTCTCTTCCTTATCTTTCTAGGGACAACAAGATCACAAAAACCGATATCTGTAGCTCTAGGTATGCTCTGCGCAAAGGCAACAAGGTCGTGATGAGTGAAAAATCCGAAAATTAACAATGTTTAGCAATTAAGCCCAATTAATCCCAATAATGTAAGAAAAAACAATGTTTGTAAAAGTTGTCAAATTTCGTCTCTCTCTGGCTTGTGCGACTGTAAGCTGCTATTTATGCTTTTTAATCCCGACCTAATCCTAGACTAAATTAAGGGCCTCTGAATAAGCTTTCCAACTAGGTATCTTATGTCTTAATTGGGCTTAAGATTTGTAAGTTAGGCCCATTTAAGTGAACGAATATCGTGGACTACGCACTGATCCGTGCCAGAGAACTCGGGACCCAATTTAGCCTTGATTTTGGCCTAATTTGGCAATTCTCGTGAAACCTGAAATTGTAGGTCTCTTCCTTATCTTTCTAGCAACAACAGGATCACCAAAATCCGATATCTGTAGCTCTAGTTATGCTCTGCGCAAGGGAATTAGGTCAGGATGAGTGAAAAATCCGAAAATTAACAATGTTTGGGAAATAATACCGATAATGTAAAAGCAAAAACAATGATTGAAAAAGTTGTCTAATTTTTGTCTCTCTCTGGCTTATGCGGCTGTAAACTGCTATTTTATGCTTATTAATCCCGACCTAACCCTAGAGAGCAAATTAAAGGCCTCTGAATAAGTTTTCCAACAAGGTATCATATGCCTTAATTGGGCTTAAGATGAGTAAGTTAGGCCCATTTAATTGAAGGAACATCATGGACTGTGCATTCATTTGTGCCGAGAAATCGGGACCCAATTTAGCCTTGATTTTGTCCTAATTTGACAATTCTTGTGAATCCTAAAATTTTAGGTCTCTTCCTTATCTTTCTAGGGACAACAAGATCACTAAAATCCGATATTTGTAGCTCTAGTTATGCTCTGCACAAGGCAACAAGGTCAGGATGAGTGAAAAATCCGAAAATTAACAATGTTTAGCAATTAAGCCTAATTAGGCCCAATAATGTAAACGCAAAAACAATGATTGTAATAGTTGTCTAATTTCCGTCTCTCTCTGGCTTGTGCGGCTGTAAACTGCTATTTATGTTAATTAATCCTGACCTAACCCTAGACCAAATTAAGGGCCTCTGAATAAGCTTTCCAGCAAGGTATCATAGGGCTTAATTGGGCTTAAGATGAGTAAGTTAGGCCCATTTAGGTGAAGGAACATCATGGGTAGTGCAGATCCGCGCGGAGAACTTCGAGACCCAATTTAGCCTTGATTTTGGCCTAATTTGACAATTCTTGTGAAACCTAAAATTGTAGGTCTCTTCCTTATCTTTCTACGGACAACAAGATCACAAAAACCGATATCTGTAGCTCTAGGTATGTTCTGGGCAAGGCAACATGGTCAGGATGAGTGAAAAATTCGAAAATTAACAATGTTAGCAATAAGCCCAATTAATCCCAATAATGTAAAAGAAAAAACAATGATGGTAAAAGTTGTCTAATTGTCGTCTCTCTCTGGCTTGTGCGGCTGCAAACTGCTATTTATGCTTATTAATCCAGACCTAATCCTTGACTAAATGAAGGGGGGATGAATATGCTTTCCAACTAGGTATCATATGCCTTAATTGGGCTTAAGATGAGTAAGTTAGGCCCAATTATGTGAACGAACATCATGGACTATGCACGATCCACCACGCCAGAGAACTCGGGACCCAATTTACCCTTGATTTTTGCCCAATTTGACAATTCTTTTGAAACCTGAAATTGTAGGTCTCTTCCTTATCTTTCTAGGGACAGCAAGATCACCAAAATCCGATATCAGTAGCTCTAGGTGTGCTATGCGCAAGGCAACAAGGTCAGGATGAGTGAAAAATCCGAAAATTAACCATCTTTAGCAATTAAGCCCAATTAATCCCAATAATGTTAAAGAAAAAACAATGATTGTAAAAGATGTCTCATTTCCGTCTCTCTCTGTGGCTTCTGCGACTGTAAACTGCTATTTATGCTTATTAATCCTGACTAATCCTTGACCAAATTAAGGGCCTCTGAATTAGTTTTCTAACAAGGTATGATATGCCTTAATTGGGCTTAAGATGAGTTAGGCCCATTTAAGTGAACTAACATCATGGACTACGCACTGATCCGTGCCAGTGAACTCGGGACCCAATTTAGCCTTGATTTTGGCCTAATTTGACAATTCTTGTGAAACTTGAATTGTAGGTCTCTTCCTTATCTTTCTAGGGACTGCAAGATCACCAAAATCCGATATCCGTAGCACCAGTTATGCTCTGTGCAAGTCAACATGGTCAGGATGAGTGAAAAATCCTAAAATTAACAATGTTTAGCAATTAAGCCCAATAATGTAAAAGAAAACACAATGATTGTAAAAGTTTTCTAATTTCCGTCTCTCTCTGGCTTTTGCGGCTGTAAACTGCTATTTATGCTTATTAATCCTGACCTAACCCTAGACCAAATTAAGGGTCTCTGAATAAGCTTTCCAGCAAGGTATCATATGCCTTAATTAGGCTTAAGATGAGTAAGTTAGCCCATTTAAGTGAATGAACATCATTGACTGCGTACGGATCCGTGCCAGGGAAATCGGGACCCAATTTAACCATGATTTTGGCCTAATTTGACAATTCTTGTGAAACATTATATTGTGGGTCTCTTGCTTATCTTTCTAGGGACATCAAGATCACCAAAATCCGATATCTGTAGCTCTAGTTATGCTTGGCGCAAGGCAACAAAGTCAGGATGAGTGAAAAATCCGAAAATTAACAATGTTTAGCAATTAAGCCCAATAATGTAAAAGCAAAAACAATAACTGTAAAAGTTGTCTAATTTTCGTCTCTCTCTGACTTGTACGGCTTTAAACTCAATTTATGTTAATTAATCATGGCCTAACACTCGACCAAATTAAGGGCCTCTGAATAAGCTTTCCAACAAGGTATCATATGCCTTAATTGGGCTTAAGATGAGTAAGTTAGGCCCATTTAAGTGAAGGAACATCATGGACTGCGCACTGATCCCCGCCAGAGAACTCGAGACCCAACATAGCATTGATTTTGGCCTAATTTGACAATTCTTGTGAAACTTGAAATTGTAGGTCTCTTCCTTATCTTTCTAGGGACAACAAGATCACCAAAATCCGAAAATTAACAATGTTTAGCAATTAAACCCAATTAATCCCAATAATGTAAAAGAAAAAACAATGATTGTAAAAGTTGTCAAATTTATGTCTCTCTATCGCTTGTGCGGCTGTAAGCTGCTATTTATTCTTATTAATCTTGACCTAACCCTAAACCAAATTAAGGGCCTCTTAATAAGCTTTCCAACAAGATATCACATGCCTTAATTGGGCTTAAGAGGAGTAAGTTAGGCCCATTTAATTGAAGGAACATCATGGACTCTGCACTGATCCGCGCCAGAGAAATCGGGACCCAATTTAGCCTTTATTTTGGCCTAATTTGACAATTCTTGTGAAAAATTAAATTGTAGGTCTCTTCCTTATCTTTCTAGAGACATCAAGATCACCAAAATCCGATATATGTAGCTATAGCTATGCTTGGAGCAAGGCAACAAAGTCGGGATGAGTGAAAAATCCGAAAATTAACATTGTTTAGCAATTAAGTCCAATAATGTAAAAGCAAAAACAATGATTGTAAAAGGTGTTATAATTTCCGTCTCTCTCTGGCTTGTGCGGCTATAAACTGAATTTATGTTTATTAATCCTGACCTAACCCTAGACCAAATTAAGGGTCTCCGAATAAGCTTTCCAACAAGGTATCATATGCCTTAATTGGGCATAAGATGAGAAAGTTAGGCCCATTTAAGTGAAGGAACATAATGGACTTCGCACTGATCCGCGCCAGAGAACTCGGGACCCAATTTAGCCTTGATTTTGGCCTAATTTGACAATTCTTTTGAAACATGAAATTGTAGGTCTCTTCCTTATCTTTCTAGGGACAGCATGATCACCAAAATCCGATATCTGTATCTCTAGTTATGCTCTACGTAAGGCAACAATGTCAGGATGAGTGAAAAATCCGAAAATTAACAATGTTTAGCAATTAAGCCCAATTAGGCCCAATAATGTAAAAGCAAAAACAATGATTGAAAAAGTTGTCTGATTTCTATCTCTCTCTGGCTTATGCGGCTGTAAACTGCTATTTATACTTATTAATTCTGACCTAATCCTAGAACAAATTAAGGGCCTCCGAATAAGCTTTCCAACTAGGTATCATATGCCTTAATTGGGCTTAAGATGAGTAAGTTAGGCCCATTTAAGTGAACATCATGGATGGTCGCGCCGATTCGCGCCAAAGGATTCGGGAACCAATTTAACCTTGATTTTGGACTAATTTGACAATTCTTTTGAAACCTTAAATTGTAGGTCTCTTCCTTATCTTTCTAGGGACAGCAAGATCACCAAAATCCGATATCTATAGCTCTAGTTATGCTCTACGCAAGGCAACAAGGTCGGGGAGTGAATGAAAAATATGAAAATTAACAATGTTTGGCAATTCAGCCCAATAATGTAAAAGTAAAAAACAATGATTGTAAAAGTTGTCAATTTTTGTCTCTCTCTGGCTTGTACTGCTGTAAACTGCTATTTATGCTTTTTAATCCTGACCTAATCCTAAACCAAATTAAGGGCCTCTGGATAAGCTTTCCAACAAGGTATCATATGCCTTAATTGGGCTTAAGATGAGTAAGTTAGGACCATTTAAATGAAGGAACATCATGGACTATGACTGATCCATGCGATAGAGAACTCGAACCCAATTTAGCCATGATTTTGGCCTAATTTGAGAATTCTTGGAACACCTGAAATTGTTGGTCTCTTCCTTATCTTTCTAGGGACAGCAAGATCACCAAAATTCGATATTTGTAGCTCTAGTTATAATTTGCGCAAGGCAACAAAGTCGGGGATGAGTGAAAAATTCGAAAATTAACAATGTTTAGCAATTAAGCCCAATAATGTAAAACCAAAAACAATGATTGTAAAAGTTGTCTAATTTCCGTCTCTCTCTGGCTTGTGCGGACGTAAACTGCGATTTTTTGCTTATTAATCCTGACCTAACCCTAGACCAAATTAAGGGCATCTGAATAAACTTTCCAACAAGGTATCATATGCCTTAATTGGGCTTAAGATTAGTAAGTATGGCCCATTTAAGTGAAGGAACATCATGGACTATGCATTGATCGGTGCTAGAGAACTCGGGACCCAATTTAGCCTTGATTTTGTCCTAATTTAACAATTCTTGTGAAAACTAAAATTGAAGGTCTCTTCCTTATCTTTCTAGGGACAGCAAGATCACCAAAATTCGATATCCGTAGCTCTAGTTATTCTCTGCCCAAGGCAACAAGGTCAGGATGAGTGAAAAATCAGAAAA
The DNA here is from genome assembly GCA_030762895.1 of Sophora flavescens. Taxonomy (NCBI): domain Eukaryota; kingdom Viridiplantae; phylum Streptophyta; class Magnoliopsida; order Fabales; family Fabaceae; genus Sophora; species Sophora flavescens. The sequence continues at coordinate 31,455 of JAUPTC010000716.1, read as the reverse complement.
TTAACAATGTTTAGCAATTAAGCGCAATTAACCCCAATAATGTAAAAGCAAAAACAAGGATTGTAAAAGTTGTCTAATTTCCGTCTCTCTCTCGGCTTGTGCGGCTGTAAACTGCTATTTATGCTTATTAATCCTGACCTAACCTAGACCAAATTAAGGGCCTCTGAATAAGATTTCCAACAAGGTATCATATGCCTTAATTGGGCTTAAGATGAGTATGTTAGTACCATTTAAATGAAGGAACATCATGGACTGCATACAAATCCGTGACAGAGAACTCGGACCCAATTTAGCCTTGATTTTGGCCTAATTTGAGAATTCTTGCAAAACATGAAATTGTAGGTCTCTTCCTTATCTTTCTAGGGACAGCAAGATCACCAAAATCTGATATCTGTAGTTCTAGTTATGGTCTGCCCAACGCAACAAACTCAGGATGAGTGAAAAATCCGAAAATTAACAATGTTTAGCAATTAAGCCCTATAATGTAAAAGCAAAAACAACTATTGTAAAAGTTGTCTAATTTCCATCTCTCTCTGGCTTGTGCGGCTTTAAACTGCTATTTATGTTTATTAATCCTGACCTAACCCTAGACCAAATTAAGGGCCTTTGAATAAGCTTTCCAACAAGGTATCATATGCCTTAATTGGGCTTAAAATGAGTAAGTTAGGCCCAATTAAGTGAAGGAACATAATGGATTGCGCACTGATCCGCGCCAGAGAACTCGGGAATCAATTTAGCCTTGATTTTGGCCTAATTTGACAATTTTTGTGAAAACTGAAATTTTAGGTCTCTTCCTTATCTTTCTAGGGACAGTAAGATCACCAAAATTCGATATCTGTAGCTCTAGTTATGCTCTGCGCAAGGCAACAAGGGCAGGATGAGTGAAAAATCATAAAATTAACAATGTTTAGCAATTAAGCCCGATTAAGCCAAATAATATAAAAGCAAAAACGATGATTGTAAAAGTTGTCTAATTTCCGTCTCTCTCTGGCTTGTGCGGCCGTAAACTGTCATTTTGCATATTAATCCTAACCTATTCCTAGACCAAATTAAGGGCCTTTGAATAAGATTTCCAACAAGGTATCATATGCCTTATTTGGGTTTAAGATGAGTAAGTTAGGCCCATTTAATTGAAGGAACATCATGAACTACGTACTGATCCGCGCTAGAGAACTCGGGACCGAAATTTGCCTTGATTTTGGCCTAACTTGACAATTCTTGTGAAACCTGAAATTGTAAGTCTCTTCCTTATCTTTCTAGGGACAGCAAGACCGCCAAAATCCGATATTTGTAGCTCAAGTTATGCTCTATGCAAGGCAACAAGGTCAGGATGAGTGAAAAATCCGAAAATTAACAATGTTTAGCAATTAAGCACAATACAATGTAAAAGCAAAAATAATGATTGTAAAAGTTGTCTAATTTCCATCTCTCTCTGGCTTGTGCGGCTATAAACTGAATTTATGTTTATTAATCCTGACCTAACCCTAGACCAAATTAAGGGTCTCTGAATAAGCTTTCCAACAAGGTATCATATGCCTTAATTGGGCATAAGATGAGAAAGTTAGGCCCATTTAAGTGAAGGAACATAATGGACTTCGCGCCGATCCGCGCGTGAGAACTCGGGACCCAATTTAGCCTTGATTTTGGCCTAATTTTACAATTCTTTGAAACATGAAATTTTAGGTCTCTTCCTTATCTTTCTAGGGACAGACATGATCACCAAAATCCGATATACGTATCTCTAGTTATGCTCGGTGCAAGGCAACCATGTCGGGATGAGTGAAAAATCCGAAAATTAATAATGTTTAGCAATTAAGCCCAACTAGGCCCAATGTAAGCCAAAACAATTTGGCCCAAGTTGTCTAATTTCTATCTCTCTCTCTGACTTGTTCGGCTGTATACTTCTATTTAAACTTATTAATCGTGACCTAATCCTAGAACAAATTAAGGGCCTCCGATTAAGCTTTCCAACTAGGTATCATATGCCTTAATTGGGCTTAAGATGAGTAAGTTAGGCCCATTTAAGTAAAGAACATCATGGGTGTGGCACGGATCCGCGCCAAAGGATTCGGGACCCAATTTAGCCTTGATTTTAGCCTAAATTGACAATTCTTTTGAAACCTTAAATTGTAGGTCTCTTCCTTATCTTTCTAGGGACAACAAAATCACCAAAATCCGATATCTATAGCTCTTGTTATGCTCTCGCAAGGCAACAAAGTCGGGATGAGTGAAAATAATGAAAATTAACAATGTTTGGCAATTAAGCCCAATAATGTAAAAGTAAAAACATTGATTGTAAAAGTTGTCTAATTTCCGTCTCTCTCTGGCTTGTACTGTTGTAAATTGTTATTTATGCTTTTTAATCCTGACCTAATCCTAAACCAAATTAAGTGCCTCTGAATAAGCTTTCCAACAAGGTATCATATGCCTTAATTGGGCTTAAGATGAGTAAGTTAGGACCATTTAAATGAAGGAATGTCATGGATCACGACTGATCCATGACAGAGAATTCGGACCCAATTTGAGAATTCTTGGAAACCTGAAATTGTAGGTCTCTTCCTTATCTTTCTAGGGACAGCAAGATCACCAAAATCCGATATCTGTAGCTCTAGTTATGGTCACGTAAGGCAACAAAGTCAGGATGAGTGAAAAATTCGAAAATTAACAACGTTTAGCAATTAAGCCCAATAATGTAAAAGCAAAAACAATTATTGTAAAAGTTGTCTAATTTCCGTCTCTCTCTGGCTTGTGCGGCTGTAAACTGCTATTTTTACTTATTAATCCTGACCTAACCCTAGACCAAATTAAGGGCCTCTGAATAAACCTTCCAACATGGTATCATATGCCTTAATTGGGCTTAAGATGAGTAAGTTAGGCCCATTTAAGTGAAGGAACATAATGGATTGCGCATTGATCCGCGCCACAGAACTCGGGACTCAATTTAGCCTCGATTTTGGCCTAATTTGACAATTCTTGTGAAAACTGAAATTGTAGGTCTCTTCCTTATCTTTCTAGGGACTGCAAGATCACCAAAATTCGATATCTGTAGCTCTAGTTATGCTCTGCACAAGGCAACAAGGTCAGGATGAGTGAAAATTCAGAAAATTTGCAATGTTTAGCAATTTAGCACAATTACGCCCAATAATGTAAAAGCAAAAACAAGGAACGTAAAAGTTGTCTAATTTTCGTCTCTCTCTGCATTGTGAGGCTGTAAACTGCTGTTTATGCTTATTAATCCTGACCTAATCCTAGACCAAATTAAGTGCCTCTGAATAAGCTTACCACCAAGGTATCATATGCCTTAATTTGGCTTAAGATCAGTAAGTTAGGCCCATTTAAATGAAGGAACATCATGGACTGCGCACTGATCCGCGCCAGAGAACTCAGACCCAATTTAGAATTGATTTTGGCCTAATTTGAGAATTCTTGGAAACCTGAAATTGTGGGGCTCTTCCTTATCTTTCTAGGGACAGCAAGATCACCAAAATCCGATATCTGTAGCTCTAGTTATGCTCTGTGCAAGGCAACAAGGTCTGAACGAATGAAAAATCCAAAATCAACCATGTTTAGCAATTAAGCCCAATTAAACCAAATAATGTAAAAGCAAAAACATTGATTGTAACGTTGTCTAATTTCCGTCACTCTCTGGCTTGTGCGGCTGTAAACTTCTATTTATGTTTATTAATCCTGACCTAACCCTAGTCCAAATTAAGGGCCTCTGAATAAGCTTTCCAACAAGGTATCATATGCCTTAATTGGGCTTAAGATGAGTAAGTTAGGACCATTTAAATGAAGGAACATCATGGACTGCGCACTGATCCGTGACAGAGAACTCAGATCCAATTTAGCCTTGATTTTGGCCTAATTTGAGAATTCTTGGAAACCTGAAATTGTAGGTCTCTTCCTTATCTTTCTAGGGACAACAAGATCACCAAAATCCGATATCTGTAGCTCTAGTTATGGTCTGCGCAACGCAACAAACTCAGGATGAGTGAAAAATCCGAAAATTAACAATGTTTAGCAATTAAGCCCAATAATGTAAGAGCAAAAACAATGATTGTAAAAGTTGTCTAATTTCCATCTCTCTCTGGCTTGTGCGATTGTAAACTGCTATTTATGTTTAGTAATCTGGACCCAACCCTAGACCAAATTAAGGGCCTCTGAATAAGCTTTCAAACAAGGTATCATATGCCTTAATTGGGCTTAAGATGAGTAAGTTAGGCCCATTTAAGTGAAGGAACATAATGGATTGCATGACCGATCCGCGCCTGAGAGAACTTGGGACCCAATATAGCCTTGATTTTGGCCTAATTTGAGAATTATTGGAAACCTGAAATTGTAGGTCTCTTCCTTATCTTTCTAGGGACAGCTAGATCACCAAAATCCGATATCTGTAGCTCTAGTTATGGTCTGCGCTACGCAACAAACTCAGGATGAGTGAAAAATCCGAAAATTAACAATGTTTACCAATTAAGCCCAATAATGTAAAAGCAAAAGCAATGATTGTAAAAGTCGTCTAATTTCCATCTCTCTCTGGCTTGTGAGATTGTAAACTGCTGTTTATGTTTATTAATCTGACCTAACCCAAGACCAAATTAAGGGCCTCGGAATAAGCTTTCCAACAAGGTATCATATGCCTTAATTGGGCTTAAGATGAGTAAGTTAGGCCCATTTAAGTGAAGGAACATCATGGATATGTGCAGCGATCCGTGATGAGAGAACTCGGACCCAATTTAGCCTTCATTTTTGCCTAATTTGAGAATTCTTGGAAACACCGAAATTGTAGGTCACTTCCTTATCTTTCTAGGGACAGCAAGAACACCAAAATCCGATATCTATAGCTCTAGTTATGGTCTGCGCAACGCAACAAAGTCAGGATGAGTGAAAAATCCGAAAATTAACCATGTTTAGCAATTAACCCCAATAATCTAAAAGCAAAAACAATGATTGGAAAAGTTGTCTAATTTCCGTCTCTCTCTGGCTTTTGCGGCTGTAAACTGCTATTTATGCTTATTAATCCTGACCTAACCCTTGACCAAATTAAGGGCCTCTGAATAAGCTTTCCAACAAGGTATCATATGCCTTAATTGGGCTTAAGATGAGTAAGTTAGGCCCATTTAAGTGAAGGAACATAATGGACTGCGCACTGATCCGCGCCAGAGAACTCGGGACTCAATTTAGCCTTGATTTTGGCCTATTTTGACAGTTCTTGTGAAAACTGAAATTGTAAGTGTCTTCCATATCTTTCTAGGGACAGCAAGATCACCAAAATCCGATATCTGTACCTCAAGTTATGCTCTGCGCAAGGCAACAAGGTCACGATGAGTGAAAAATCGGAAATTGACAATGTTGGGCAATTAAGCCCAATTAGGCCCAATAATGTAAAAGCAAAAACAATGATTGTAAAAGTTGTCTAATTTCCGTCTCTCTCTGGCTTGTGCGGATGTAAAATGCTATTTATGCTTATTAATCCGGACCTAATCCTAGACCAAATTAAGGGCCTCTGGCTAAGCTTACCAACAAGGTATCATATGCCTTAATCGGGCTTAAGATGAGTACGGTTGGCCCATTTAAATAAAGGAACATCATGGATCGCATGACCGATCCGCACTGAGAGAACTCAGGACCCAATTTAGCATTGATATTTGCCAAATTTGAGAATTCTTGGAAACCTGAAATTGTAGGTCTCTTCCTTATCTTTCAAGGGACAACAAGATCACCAAAATCTGATATCTGTAGCTCTAGTTATGCCTGCGGCAAGGCAACAAGGTCAGGAAGAGTGAAAAATCCGAAAATTAACCATGTTTTGCAATTAACCCCAATTAAGTCCTATAATGTAAAAGCAAAAACAATGATTGTAAAGTTGTCTAATTTCCGTCTCTCTCTGGCTTGTGCGGCTGTAAACTGCTATTTATGTTTATTAATCCTGACCAAACCCTAGACCAAATTAAGGGCCTCCGAATAAGCTTTCCAACAAGGTCTTATATGCCTTAATTGGGCTAAAGTTGAGTAAGTTAGGGCCATTTAAATGAAGGAACATAATGGACAACGACCGATCCCCGCCAAAGAACTTGGGACCTAATTTAGCCTTGATTTTGGCCTAATTTGACAATTCTTGGGACACATGAAATTGTAGGTCTCTTCCTTATCTTTCTAGGGACAGCAAGATCACCAAAATCCGATATCTGTAGCTCTATTTTTGCTATGCTCATGGCAACAACGCCAAGATGAGTGAAAAATCAGAAAATTAACAATGTGTAGCAATTAAGCCCAATAATGTAAAACCAAAAACAATGAATGTATAAGTTGTCTAATTTCCGTCTCTATCTGGCTTGTGCGACTGTAAACTGCTTTTTATGCTTATTAATCCAGGCCTAACCCAAGACGAAATCAAGGGCCTCTGAATAAGCTTTCCAACAAGGTATCATTTGCCATAATTGGGCTTAAGATGAGTAAGTTAGGCCCATTTAAGTGAAGGAACATCATGGACTGCATACTGAACCGTGCCAGAGAACTCTGGAACCATTTTATCCTTGATTTTTGCCCAATTTGACAATTCTTGTGAAACCTGAATTTGTAGGTCTCTTCCTTATCTTTCTAGGGACAGCAAGATCACCAAAGTCCGATATCTATAGCTCTAGTTATGCTCTGCGCAAGGCAACAAGGTCAGGATTAGTGAAAAATCCGAAAATTAACAATGTTTAGCATTTAAGCCCAATAATGTAAAAGCAAAAACAATGATTGCAAAAGTTGTCTAATTCTGTCTCTCTCGGGCATGTGTTGCTGTAAACTGCTATTTATGCTTAATAATCCTTACCAAACCCTGGACAAAATTAAGGGCTTTGTGAATAAAGCTTTCCAACAAGGTATCCTATGCCTTAATTGGGCTTAAGATGAGTAAGTTAGGCCCATTTAAGTGAAGGAACATCATGGATCACGTCTTGATCGGTGCCGAAGAACTCGGGACCCTATTTAGCCTTGATTTTGGCCTAATTTGAGAATTCTTGTGAAACCTGAAATTGTAGGTCTCTTCCTTATCTTTCTAGGGACTGTAAAATCACCAAAATCCGATATATGTAGCTCTAGTTATCCTCTGCGGAAGGAAACAAGGTCAAGATGAGTGAAAAATCCGAAAATTAACAATGTTTAGCAATTAAGCCCAATAATGTAAAAGCAAAAACAATGATTGTAAAAGTTGTCTAATTTTCGTCTCTCTCTGGCTTGTGCGGCTGTAAACTGCTATTTATGCTTATTAATCGTGACCTAACCCTAGACCAAATTCATGGCCTCTGAATAAGCTTAGCAACAAGGTATCATATGCCTTTATTGGGCTTAAGATGAGTAAGTTAGACCTATTTAAGTAAAGGAACATCCTGGACTGCGCACTGATCCGCGCCAGAGAACTCGGTACCCAATTTAGCCTTGATTTTGGCCTAATTTGACAATTCTTGTGAAACCTGAAATTGTAGGTCTCTTCCTTATCTAACTATGGCCAGCAAGATCACCAAAATCCGATATCTGTAGCTCTAGTCATGCTCGCACAAGGCAACAAGGTCCGGATGAGTGAAAAATCCGAAAATTAATAATGTTTAGCAATTAAGCGAATAATGTTAAAGCAAAAACAATGATTGTAAAAGTTATCTAATTTTCGGCTCTCTCCGGCTTGTGCGGTTGTAAATAGTTATTTATGCTTATTGATCCTGACCTAACCCTAGACAAAATTTAGGGTCTCTTATTAAGCTTTCTAACAAGGTATCATATGCCTTAATTGGGCTTAAGATGAGTAAGTTAGGCCCATATAAGTGAAGGAACATCATGGACTCGGACCTGATCCGCACCTGAGAGCACTGGGGACCCAATTTAGCCTTGATTTTGACCTAATTTGACAATTCTTGTGAAACTTGATATTGTAGGTCTCTTCCTTATCTTTCTGGGGACAACAAGATCACCAAAATACGATATCGAAGCTCTAGTTATCCTCTCAGGAAGGAAACAAGGTCGGGGATGAGTGAAAAATCTGAAAATTAACAATGTTTAGCAATTAAGCCCAATAATGTAAAAGCAAAAATAATGATTGTAAAAGTTGTCGATTTCGACTCTCTTCGGCTTGTGCATCAGAAGCGCTATTTATGCTTATTAATCCCGGCCTAACCCTAGACCAAATTAAGGGCCCCTTGAATAAGCATTCCAACAATGTATCATATGCCTTAATTGGGCTTAAGATGAGAAAGTTAGGCACATTTAAGTGAGAAAAAAAAAAAAATCGTAAACGGACAACCACAAACAAGTGGAAGGGCGAAAAAACCTTGGCTTTGGGCTGGATTTGATTATTCTTGTGAAAACCGGATTTGGTGGGTCTCTTCCTTATCATTTTAGGGACAACAAGATCACCTAAATACGATATCCGTAGCTCTGGTTATGCTCTGCGCCAAAGAAAACAAGGTCGGGGATGAGTGAAAAATCCGAGAAAATTAACAACGTTTAGCAATTAAGCCCAATAATTTAAAAGCAAAAACAATGATTGTAAAAGTTGTCAAATTTCCGTCACTCTCTGGATTGTCTGTCTGTAAACTGCTATTTATTCTTATTAATCACGACCTAACCCTTGACCAAATTAAGGGCCTCTGAATAAGCTATCCAACAATGTATCATATGCCTTAATTGGGCTTAAGATGAGTAAGTTAGGCCCATTTATGTGAAGGAACATCATGGATCTCAGCCTGCTCTCGCTGAGAACTCGGGGACCCGACTTAGCCTTGATTTTGGCCAAATTTGACAATTCTTGTGCAACCTTGAATTTGTGGTCTGTTCCTTATCATTCAAGGGAAAGACAAGATCACCTAAATCCGATCCTCGCATTTCTGGTTATGCTCTGCAAAGAAAACAAGGTCGGGATGAGTGAAAAATCCGAAAATTGACAATGTTTAGCATTTAAGCCCAATTAGCCCAATAATGTAAAAGCAAAAACAATGATTGTAAAAGTTGTCTAATTCCACGTCTCTCTCGAAGCTTGTGCACTTTAAAGCGCTATTTATGCTTATTAATCCTGACCTAACCCTGGACAAAAATAAGGGCCTACGAATAAGCTTTCCAAAAGGTATCATATGCCTTAATTAGGCTTAAGATGAGTAAGTTAGGCCCGTTTAGCGGAAGGAACATCATGGACTGCGACCGATCGGTGCCGGAGATCTCGGGGACCCTATTTAGCCTTGATTTTGGCCTAATTTGACAATTCTTGTGACACTGAAATTGTAGGTCTCTTCCTTATCTTTCTAGGGACAGAAGATCACCAAAATCCGATATCGTAGCTTTAGCTATGCCTAGCGCGAAGGCAACAAGGTCAGGATGAGTGAAAAATCCGAAAATTAACAATGTTTAGCCGTTAAGCCCAATAATGTAAAAGCAAAAACAACGATTGTTAAAGTTATCTAATTTCCGGCTCTCTCTGGCTTGTGCGGCTGTAAACTGCTATTTATGCTTATTAATCCTGACCTAAACCTAGACCAAATTAGGGGCCTCGAATAAGCTTTCCAACAAGGTATCATATGCTTGAATTGGGCTTAAGATGGTAAGTTAGGCCCATTTAAGTGAAGGAACATCATGGTACGTGCAGTGATCCGCACTGGGAGAACTCCGGACCCAATTTAGCGCCTTGATTTTGGCCTAATTTGACATTTCTTGTGAAACCCGAAATTGTGGGTCTCTTCCATTTCTTTAAGGGACATCAAGATCACCAAAATTCGATATCTGTAGCTCCAGGTATGCTCTCGCAAGAAAACAAGGTCGGGATGAGTGAAAAATCCGAAAATTAACAATGTTTAGCAATTAAAGCCCAATAATGTAAAACCAAAAACAATAATTGTAAAAGTCGTCTAATTCTGTTTTCTGCTGGCTTGTGCGGCTATAAAAGCTATTTATGGTTATTAATCCTCCACTTAGAAGAAAAAATTAAGGGCCTCTGAATAAGCTTTCCAACAAGGTATCATATGCCTTAATTAGGCTTAAGATGAGTAAGTTAGGGCCATTTAAGTGAAGGAACATCATGGATTCTTGCGCAGATCATGCCAGAGAACTTCGGGACCTAATTTTGCCTTGATTTTGTCCTAATTCGACAATTCTTGTTAAACTCTGAAATTGTAGGTCTCTTCCTTATCTAACTAGGGCCAGCAAGATCACCAAAATCCGTATCTGCGTAGCTCTAGTTATGCTGCATAAAGGCAACAAGGTCGGGGATGAGTGAAAGATCCGAAAATTAACAATGTTTAGCAATTAAGCCCAATAATGTAAAAGCAAAAACAATGATTGTAAAGTTATATAATTTCAGCTCTCTCCTGCGATTGTCGGCTGTAAGCAGCTATTTATGCTTATTAATCGGACCTAACCCTATACCAAATTAAGGGTCTCTAATTAAGCTTTCCAACAAGGTATCATAATGCCTTAATTGGGCTTAAAATGAGTAAGTTAGGCCCATTTAAGTGAAGGAACATCATGGGTGTGCACGGATCAGCGCCTGAAGAACTCGACCCAATTTTGCCTTGATTTTTGCCTAATTTAACAATTCTTGTGAAACCGAAATTGTAGGTCTCTTCCTTATCTTTCTTGGGGCAAGCAAGATCACCAAAATCCGATATCTGGCTCTTGTTATGCTCTGCACAAGACAACAAGGTCGGGATGATTGAAAATCGGAAATTAACAATGTTTAGCAATTAATCCCAATAATGTAAAAGCAAAAACAATGATTGTAAAAGTTGTCTAATTCCGTCTCTCTCTGGCTTGTGCTGCTGTAGCGATATTTATGCTTATTAATCCTGACCTAACCTGACCAAATTATGGGCCTGAATAAGCTTTCCAACAGGGTATCATATGCCTTAATTGGGCTTAAGATGAGTAAGTTAGGCCTATTTAAGAGAAGGAACATCATGGACTCCGTACTTATCACGCTTGAGCACTCGGGACTCAATTTAGCCTTGATTTTGACCTAATTTGACAATTCTTGTTAGGAACTCGAGTATTGTATGTCTCTTCCTTATCTTACTAGGGACAGCAAGATCACCAAAATCCGATATCCGGCTCTAGTTATCCGCTACGAAAAGGAAACAAGGTCGGGGATGAGTGAAAAATCAGAAAATTAACAATGTTTAGCAATTAAGCCCGTTAATGTAAAAACAAAAACAATGATTGTAAAAGTTTATGTTACCGACTCTCTCCTGGCTTGTGCGCTGAACCTGCTATTTATGCTTATTAATCCGGCTAACCCTAGACCAAATTAAGGGCCCTTGAATAAGCATTCCAACAATGTATCATATGCACGGGGGCTTAAGATAGAAAGTTAGGCCCATTTAAGTGAAGGAACATCATGGATGCCGCAGTCCACACTCGAGAACTCGGGACCCGACTTAGCCTTGATTTTTGGCTAATTTGACAATTCTTGTGGCTTAGGAATTTGTGGAGTCTCTTGCTTATCATTTAGGGACAACAAGATCACCTAAATCCGATATCTGGCCAGCTCTGGTTTTGCTCTGCGCAAGAAAACAAGGTCAGGATGAGTGGAAATCAAAAATTAACAACGTTTAGCAATTAAGCTCAATAATTTAAAAGTAAAAATAATGATTGTAAAAGTTGTCTAATTTCGTCTCTCTCTGCTGCATGCGGCTATAAACTGCTATTTATGCTTATTAATCTGACCTAACCCTAGACCAAATTAAGGGCCTCTCGAATAAGCTTTCCAACAATGTATCAAATGCCATAATTGGGCTTAAGATAAGTAAGTTAGGCCCGTTGAGGTGAAGGAACATCATGGACTTCGCTAGCGATCCCGCGCCTGAAGAACTCGGGACATAATTTTACCTTGACTTTGGCGTAATTTGACAATTGTTGTGAAACTCGAAATTGTAGGTGTCTTCCTTATCTTTCTAGGGACAAACAAGATCAACAAAATCGATATCTGTAGCTCTAGTTATGCTCTGCGAAGGCAATAAGGTCGGGATGAGTGAAAAATCCAAAAATTAACAATGTTTAGCAATCAAGCCCAATAATGCAAAAGCAAAAACAATGATTGTAAAAGTTGTCTAATTTCGTCTCTCTCTGGATTGTACGGCTGTAAACTGCTATTTATTCTTATTAATCATGACCCAACCTAGACCAAATTAAGGGCCTCTGAATAAGCTATCCAACAATGTATCATATGCCTTAATTGGGGCTTAAGAGGCAGTATGTTAGGCCCATTTAAGTGAAGGAACATCATGGACTCCACACGATCCTGAGAACTTTCAGGACCCGACTTAGCCTTGATTTTGGCCTAATTTGACAATTCTTGTGAAACGAAAGGATTTTTAGGGACAACAAGATCACCAAAATCCGATATCTGTAGCTCTAGTTAGCTTCTACGCAAGGAAACAAGGTCCGGATGCGTGAAAAATCCGAAAATTAACAATGTTTAGCAATTTAAGCCCAATAATGTAAAAGCAAAAACAATGATTGTAAAAGTTGTCTAATTTGTCTCTCTCGGCTTGTGCGGCTGGTAAACTGCTATTTATGCTTATTAATCCCGACCTAACCCTGGACAAAAATAAGGGCCTCTGAATAGGCTTTCCAACAAGGTATCATATGCCTTAATTGGGCTTAAGATGAGTAAGTTAGGCCCATTTAAGTAAAGGAACATCATGGACTGCGTGATCGGCAGGAGAACTCGGGACCCTATTTAGCCTTGATTTTGGCCTAATTTGACAATTCTTGAGAAACTCGAAATTGTAGGTCTCTTCCTTATCTAACTAGGGCGGAATATCACCAAAATCCGATATATGTAGCTCTAGTTATCCTCTGCGGAAGGAAACAAGGTCAGGATTAGTGAAAAATCCGAAAATTAACAATGTTTAGCAATTAAGCACAATAATGTAAAAGCAAAAACAATGATTTTAAAAGTTGCCTAATTTCCGTCCCTCTCTGGCTTGTGCGGCTGTAAACTGCTATTTATGCTTATTAATCGACCTAACCCTGGACCAAATTAAGGGCCTCCGAATAAGCTTTCCAACAAGGTATCATATGCCTTAATTGGGCTTTAGATGAGTAAGTTTGGCCCATTTAAGTGAAGGAACATCGTGAGTTGCATGATCCGCACTGGAACTCTGGGCCCAATTTAGCCTTGATTTTGGCCTAATTTGACAATTCTTGTGAAACCTGAAATTGTAGGTCTCTTCCATTTCTTTCCTAGGGACATCAAGATCACCCAAATACGTATCTGTAGCTCTAGTTATGCTCTGCTTATGAAAACAAGGTCAAGATGGTGAAAAATCCGAAAATTAACATGTTTAGCAATTAAGCCCAATAATGTAAAAGCAAAAACAATAATTGTAAAAGTTGTCTAATTTCGTTTCTCGTAAAAGCTATAAACGCTATTTATGGTTATTAATCGGACTTAACCAGACAAATTAAGGGCCTAGGATAAGCTTTCCCACGAGGTATCATATGCCTTAATTAAGCAAGATGAGTAAATTAGGACCATTTAAGTGAAGACCACCATGGGTGGCTGATCTGCGGGAACTCGGGACCCAATTGCGTGGTGATTTTGTCCTAATTTGGCAATTCTTGTACACATGAAATTGTGTCTCTTCCTTATCTACGCTAGGGTGGAAGATCACCAAAATCTGATATCTGTAGCTCTAGTTATGCTGCACAAGGATTAAAGCGGGATGAGTGAAAAATCGAAAATTAACAATGTTTAGCAATTAAGCCCAATAATGTAAAAGCAAAAACAATGTTGTAAAAGTTGTCTAATTTTCGACTCTCTCGGCTTGTGTAAACATTATATGTGCTTATTAATCTGACCTAACCTAGACCAAGTTAGGGTTCTGATTAAGCTTTCGAACAAGGTATCGTATGCCTTAATTGGGCTTAAAATGAGTAAGTTAGGCCCATTTGTGAAGGAACATCATGGATTGCGCGGATCCAGGAACTCAGTCCCAAATTTGCCTTGATTTTGCCTAATTTAACAATTCTTGTGAAACTTGAAATTGTAGGTGTCTTCCTTATCTTTCTAGGGACAACAAGATCACCAAAATCAGATATGTAGCTCTTGTTATGCTCGCACAAGACAACAAGGTCGGGATAGGAAAATGAAAATTATCAATGTTTAGCAATTAAGCCTAATAATGTAAAAGCAAAAACAATGATTGTAAGGGTTGTTAATTTCGTCTCTCTTTGGCTTGTGTGCTGTAAGCTGATATTTATGCTTATTAATTGACCTAACCTAGACCAAATTATGGGCCTCTGAATAAACTTTCCAACAAGGTATCATATCCCTTAGTGACTTAAGATGAGTAAGTTAGGCCTATTTAGTGAAGAAACATCATGGATTGCGCACTTATCCGCGGAGCACTTCGGGACCCAATTTAGCCTTGATTTTGACCTAATTAGACAGTTCTTGTGAAACTTGATATTGTAGGTCTCTTCCTTATCTTACTAGGGACAACAAGATCACCAAAATCCGATATACGAAGCTCTAGTAATCTGTGCGGAAGGAAACAAGGTCGGGATGGTGAAAAATCCGAAAGTTAACAACGTTTAGCAATTAAGCCCAATAATGTAAAAGCAAAAATAATGATTGTAAGTTGTCTAATTTCTCTATATTGCTTGTGCAGCTGTAAACTACTATTTTGCTTGTTAATCGACCTAACCTAGACCAAATTAAGGGTTCAGATTAAGCTTTCCAACAAGGTATCATATGCCTTAATTGGGCTTAAGATGAGTAAGTTTGACCCATTAAGTGAAGGAACATCGTGGACTGCGTACCCGATCTCGCTAGAGCACTCGGGACCCAATTTAGCCATGATTTTAGCCTAATTTGTCAATTCTTGTGACATGAAATTGTGGGTCTCTTCCTTATCTTTCTTGGAACGACAAGATCACCAAAATCCGATATCTGCAGCTCTAGTTATGCCTGCGTAAGGCAGCAAGGTCAGGATGGGAGAAAAATCCGAAAATTAACAATGTTTAGAAATTAAGCCCAGTAATGTAAAAGCAAAAACAATGATCGTAAAAGTTATCAAATTTCGGCTCTCTAGGCATGCGGTGTAAACTGCTATTTATTCTTATTAATCTGACCTAACCATAGACCAAATTAGGGTCTACGATTACGCTTTCCAACAGGTATCATATGCCTTAGTTGGGCTTAAATAGTAAGTTTGCCCCATTTAAGTGAAGGAACATCATGGGTTGCTCATCCTTAGAGAACTCTGGACCCAATTTAACTTGATTTTGGCCTAATTTGAAATTCTTGGAACAGAAATTGTAGGTCTCTTCCATTTATTTCTGGGACATCAAGATCACCAAAATCCGATATCTGTAGCTCTAGTTATGCTCTGCAAGAAAAGGTCGGGATGGTGAAAATCCGAAAATTAGCAATGTTTAGCAATTAAGCCCAATAATGTAAGCAAAAACAATAATTGTAAAAGTTGTCTAATTTCGTTTCTCTCTGGCTCGGCGCTATAAATGCTATTTATGGTTATTAATCCAGAAGTAACTTAGACAAAATTAAGGGCCTCTGAATAAGCTTTCCAACAAGGTATCATATGCCTTAATTAGGCTTAAGATAGTAAGTTAAGGGCCATTTAAGTGAAGTAACACCATAGGTGCTCTGATCCGCGAGAGAACTTCGGGACCCAATTTAGCCTTGATTTTGTCCTAATTTGACAATTCTTGTTACACGCAGAAATGTAGGTATCTTCCTTATCTAACTAGGGGGAGGATCACCAAAATCCGATATCTGTGGCTCTAGTTATGCTCTGAGGCAATAAGATGGGATGAGTGAAAAATCCGAAAATTAACAATGTTTAGCAATTAAGCCCAATAATGTAAAAGCAAAAACAATATTTAAAAGTTGTCTAATTTAGGTTTTCTCAGGGAGCTATAAACTGCTATTTATTGTTATTAATCTGGACTTAACCCAAGACAAAATTAAGGGCCTCGAATAAGCTTTCCAACAAGGTATCATATGCCTTAATTGGCTTAAGATGAGTAAGTTAGGGCCATTTAAGTGAAGGAACACCATGGGTCGCCTTGATCCGCGCCCGAAGAACTTCGGGACCGAATTTAGCAAAGTGATTTTGTCCTAATTTGACAATTCTTGTTACATCTGAAATTGTAGGTCTCTTCCTTATCTAACTAGGACGGGAAGATCACCAAAATGTGTCTGTAGCTCTAGTTATGCTGCAAAAAATAAGGTCGGGATGAGTGAAAAATCCGAAAATTAACAATGTTTAGCAATTAAGCCCAATAATGTAAGCAAAGACAATGATTGTAAAAGTTATCTAATTTTGACTCTCTCGGCTTGTGCGGCTGTAAACCTATCTGTGCTTATTAATCGACCTAACCTAGACCAAATTAAGGGGTCTGATTAAGCTTTCCAACAAGGTATCGTATGCCTTAATTGGGCTTAAGATAGTAAGTTAGGCCCATTTAAGTGAAGGAACATCATGGATTGCGCACGATCGCGAGAACTCGGAACCCAGTTTTCCCTTGATTTTGCCTAATTTAACAATTCTTGTGAAACCTGAAATTGTAGGTGTCTTCCTTATCTTTCTAGGGACAACAAGATCACCAAAATCCGATATCTGTAGCTCTTGTTATACTCTGCACAAGACAACAGGTCGGGATGAGTGACAAATCCGAAAATTATCAATGTTTAGCAATTAAGCCTAATAATGTAAAAGCAAAAACAATGATTGTAAAAGTTGTCAATTCGTCTCTCTTTGGCTTGTCTTTCTTTAATGGCTTATTATGCTTATTAATCCGACCTAACCCTAGACAAAATTATAGACCTCACGAATAAGCTTTCCAACAGGTATCATATGCGTAATTGGAGGCTTAAGATGAGTAAGTTAGGCCTATTTAAAGTGAAGGAACATCGTAATTTCTTGTGTTATAAGCGCCGAACTTTCGGGACCCAATTTAGCCTTGATTTTGACCTAATTGGAAATAATTCTTGTGAAGCTTGATATTGTGGAGTCTAACTTCCCTTATCTTCTTAGGGACAACAGATCACCAAAAATCCGATATCTGAACTCTAGTCCTCTGCGGAAGGGAAACAAGGTCGGGATGAATTGAAAATCCGAGAAAATTAACAACGTTTAGCAATTAAGGAAATGATAATGTAAGCAAAAATAATGATTGTAAAAGTTGTCTAATTTCAATCTCTCTCTTGCTGTCTTGTTTATCAAACTACTATTTATGCTTATTAATCTGACCTAACCATAGACCAGAAGTGGGGTCTCGATTAGCTTTCCAGCAATTATCCTGTAATACCCTTAATTGAACTTAAGATGAGTAACTTTGACCCGTTTAAGTGAAGGAACATCGTGGTGCGTGCCGATCCTTCGAGCCGAAATCGGGGACCCGTTTAGCCATGATTTTAGCGAATTTGTCAATTCTTGTGACACACATGAAATTGTAAAATTCTCTTCTTATCTTTCTTGGGAGCAATGAATCCACCAAAATCAGGCTGTCTGTGGCTCGATTTCGCAACACTGCGCCAAGGCAACAAGGTGGGGATGAGAGAAAATCAGAAAATTAACAATGTTTAGAAATTAAGCCCAATAAATAGCAAAAGCAACAACAATGATTGTAAAAGTTATCAGAATTTCGGCTCTGCAAACGTGCGACTGTAAACTGCTATTTGTAGCCCAATAATCACGACCCCAACCTAGACCAAATTAGGGGTCTCGATTAAGCTTTCCAACGAGGTATCCATAAGCATGAATTGAGCTTAAGATGATAAGTTTGGCCCATTTTAGTGAAGGAACATCATGATTTGTGTAGTCCACACCAAAGAACTCTGAACCCAGATTTAGCCTTGATTTGGCCTAATTTGACAATTCTTGTGAAACCTGAAATTGTAGGTCTTTTCCTTTTCTTTCTAGGGACATCAAGATCACCGAATTCGATGTTTGTTGCTCTGGTTATGCTCTGTGCAAGAAAACAAGGTCGGGTGGTGAAAAATCCGAAAATTAACAATGTTGCAATTAAGCCCGATAATGTAAGCAAAAACAATGATTGTAAAAGTTGTCTAATTTCCATTTCTCTCGGCTTGTGCGCGTAAGCTGCTGTTTATGGTTATAATCCGACAACCTGGACCAAATTAAGGGCCTCCGAATAAGCTTTCCAGCAAGGTATCGTATGCCTTAGTTGAACTTAAGATGAGTAAGTTAGGCCCAACTAAGTGACGTAACATCATGGTTTGCGCGTCCGCCTAGGAGAACTCGGGACCCAATTTAGCCTTCATTTTGTCCTAATTTGTACAATTCTTGTTAAACCTGAAATTGTGGGTCTCTTCATTATCTTTTTCTAAAGGGCCAGGAAGATCCACCCAAATCCGATATTGTAGCTCTAGTTATGCTCTGCACAAGGCAATAAAGTCAGGATGAGTGAAAAATCCGAAAATTAACAATGTTATTTAACCCTAATTAAGCCCAATAATGTAAATAGCAAAAACAATGATTGTAAAAAAGTTGTCTAATTCCGGCTCTAAAATGCTGGGGGCTGTAGACCTCCTATCTTGCTTATTAATCTGACCTAACCTAGACCAAATTAAGGGCCTCGAATAAGCTTTCCAACAATGTAATCATATGCCTTAATTGGGACTCAAATGAGTAAGTTAGTCCCATTTAAGTGAAGGAACATCATGGGTTTGCGTTGGATCCGCGCCAGAGACTCGGGGACCAGTTGTTGCCTGATTTTGGCCTTATTTGACAATTCTTGTGACACATCAATTTGTGAGTCTCTTTCCATATCTTTTGGGGACAGCAAGATCCCTAAAATCCGATATACAGCTCTAGTTATGTTATTATTAAAAAAAGATGAGGATGAGTGAAAAATCGAAAATTAATAAAATCATTTCCTATTTCACAAAATTAACAAATAAGTAAAAGAAAAGTAATGATTGTAAAATTTCTCCTTCGTCTCTCGGCTTGTGCATTTGAGGCTATTTATCTCACTTCATAATCCACCCCAAACAAGGGAATCACAAAACACAAAAGGGATAGCTTTGTTTTCTGCACAAGCCATCAGGTCGGGATGAGTGAAAATCAGAAAATTATTCAATGTTTAGCAATTAAGCCTAATTAATGTAAATAAAAATAATGATTGTAAAGTTGTCTAATTTGAGCTCTCTCTGCGTTTTTTCTGCTGTAAAACTAATGTTTATGCTTGGTAATCTTGACCTAACCTGGACCAAGTTATGGGCCTCTGAATAAGCTTTCAACAGGTATCATTGCCCTAGTTGGACTTAAGATGAGTAAGTTAGGCCTATTTAAGTGACGAAACATCGTGGGTTGGCCCCGATCCGCACGAAACTCGGGATCAATTTAACCTCGATTTTGACCTAATTTGGTAGTTCTTGGAAACTTGAATATTGTTGGTCTCTTCCTTATCTTCTCTTGGGACCTTAGATCCTCAAAATCCGATATCCCTAGCTCTAGTTATACTATGTACAAGGAAACAGGTCGGGATGAGTGAAAAATCCGAAAATTGACAATGTTTGGTAATTAATCCCAATATTGTAAAAGCAAAAATAATGATTGTAAAAGTTGTCTAATTTTCGTCTCTCTTTGGCTTGTCGGTCTGTAAACTGCTATTTATACTTTATTAATCTGCGTCTAACTCTAGACCAAATTAAGGGCCTCTGGGTAAGCTCCAATAAGGTATGGTATCCATAATGGGCTTATAGATAAGTATGTTAGACCTATACGGGTGAAGAAATATTGAACCCGCGCGATCCCCGGTGAACTCGGGATAAATTTTGCCTTGATTTTGGCCTAATTTGACAATTGTTGTGAAACAAAGAAATTGTAGGTCTCTTCCTTATCTTTCAGGGATAGCAAGATCATAAATAGATAGAAGCTCAAGTTATCCAATCGTAAGACAGCAAGGTGGGGTTGAGTGAAAATCCGGAAATTAACAGTGTTTGAGAATTGAGCTCAATAATGTAAAAGAAAACTGATTGTAAAAGTTGTCTAATTTGTCTCATACTAGCAAGTGGGCTATAAGTATAACTGCTATTTATGCTTATTAATGTGACATAACCTAGACCAAATTAAGGGCCTCTGGAATAAGCTTTCCAACAATGTATCATATGCCTTAGTGGGCGCTGAAGATGAATAAGTTAGGCTTATTTGAGTGAAGGAACATCATGAACTACGGATCTTGAGAGAACTCGGTGATTAGACTCTTGATTTTGGCCTAATTTGACAATTTTTGTGAAACTTGGAATGTGGGTGTCTTCATTATCTTTCTAGGGATACAAGATCACCAAAATCCGATGTCTGTAGCTTTCTGGTTGTGCTCTCGTAAGGCAATAAGGTCGGTATTAGTGAAAAATCCGAAAATTAACAATGTTTGAGCTGTTAGCACAATAATGTTAGCAAAAACAATGATTTTGAGAGATTCTAATTCCGTCTCACTCTGGCTTGTGTGACTGTAGACTGCTGTGTTATGTTATTTAACGACACTAACCAGGCTAAATTATGGGCCTCTGAATGGCTTTTCACCAAGGTATCATATCCTTAATTGGGCTTTAGATAATTAAGTTAGATCTAATTTAAGTGAAGGAACATCATGGACTACGCTCTAGTTCCGGTGAGCCTCGGGACCCAAGGCCTGGATCTCCACATAATTTGACAATTCTGGTGAAACATGGTGTGAGGTCTCTTCCTTATCTTCCAAGGGAAGGAGATCACGAAAATCCGATATCTAGCTCTAGTTATGTCTGCTGGGTAACAAGGTAGGATGAGTGAAAAATCAGAAAAAATTAGTAATGTTTAGTAATTGGCCCAATAATGTAAAAGCAAAAACATTGATTGGGGGTGTATCTAATTTCGTTTCTTCTGGTCTTGTGCGTTTGTAGTACTACTATTTATTCTTATTAATCATTACTTAACCCTAGACAAAAGTGAGGGCCTCTGATTGAGCTTTCCAACAAGGTACAATGCCTTAATTGAGCTTAAGATGAGTAATTTAGGCCCATTTAAGTGAAGGAACTGTCATGGGTGCATTTGTAAGAACACAGGTTGATTGAGCCTCGATTTTGGCCTAATTTGACAATTCTTGTAAAACATTGTTGTTGTGGGTCTCTTCATTATCTTTCTTGGGACATCAAGTCCCCAAATCGATGCCGAACTATTGTTATGCTACCAAAAAAAAAAGGCCAGAGGTGTCGGTGTAAGCTGCTGTTTCTGCTTATTAATCGACCCTTACCTAGAACCAAATTAAGGGTCTCTGAACAAGCTTTCCAGCAGGTATCATTGCCTTAATTGGGGTTTAAGATAGTAAGTTAGGCGCAGTGAGTGAAGAAATATCATGTTGTACTTTGATGTTGAACTCGGGACCCAGTTGGCCTTGTTTGGCCTAATTTGACAATTCTTATGGAGCGAAATTGTGAGTCTCTTCCTATCTTTCTAGGGATGACAGATCCCTAAAATCCGATATATGTAATCTGGTTATGCTATTAAGGCAACAAAGTAAGGATATTGAAAAATCTGGAATTTAACAATGTTTAGGTAGTATGCTTGATAATGTAAAGCAAAAACAATGATTGTAAAAGTTGTCTAATTCCAGTCTCTACAGAATCGTAAAGCAAGAAGCTACTGTTATTGTATTCTTATTATTCTGACCTAACCTTGAACCACATTAAGGGCCTCTGAATAAGCTTTCCAAAAGGGTATCATATGCCTTAATTGGGCTTTAGATAGTAAGTTAGGCCCATTTAAGTGAAGGAACATCATTAATGAGAATTGATCCGCACCATAGAACTCGGGACCCAATTTAGCCTTGATTTGCTTTAATTTGGGCAATTCTTTTGAAACAGTGAAAGGAGTCTCTCCTTATCTTTCTAGGGATAAGAAGATCACCAAAATCCGATATTTGTAGCTCGGTATTACTCTTAAGATAACAAGGTCAGGATAGTGAAAAATCCTAAAATTAACAATGTTTAGCAATTAAGCCCAATAATGTAAAGCAAAAACAAGGATTGTAAAGGTTGTCTAATTCCCGTCTCTCTTGGATTAATGAGGTGTATACTGCTATTTATGCTATTAATCCTTTTCTAACCCTATACCAAATTAAGGGCCTCTGAATAAGCTTTCCAACAGGTATCATTAACTGAGTTGGGCTTAAGATCGGTAAGTTAGAACCATTTAAGTGAAGGAACATCATGGTGCAGCGATCCATGCGGAGAACTCGGAACCCATTTAGCATTGATTTTGGAGCTAATTTGACAATTCTTTTGAGACCTGAAATTGTGGGTCTCTTCCTTATCTTTCTAGGGACAACAAGATCACCAAAATCAGACCTCTGTGGTCTGGTTATGCTCTGCTGAAAGACAAGAAGGCGGGGATGAGTGAAAAATTTGAAAATTAAGAATGTTTAGCAATTAAGCTGAATAATGTAAAAGCAAAAACAATGATTGTAAAAGTTGTCTAATTTCCGTCTCTGATTTCTAGACTTGTGCAGCTATAAGCTAGAATTATTTGTACTCTTTCACTTAATCTTGACCTGACTTAGGACCAAATTAAGGGCCTCGGGATAACTTTCCAACAAGGTATCTTTATGCGTGGGCTTAAGATGAGTAAGTTAGGCCATTTAGGTGAAGGAACATCATGGGGTATGGGCTTTGGTCCGCCGAGACTTCGGGACCCAATTTACCCTTGATTTTGGCCTAATTTGACAAATTCTTGTAAAATCTGAAATTGGAGGTCTCTTCCTTATCTTTCTAGTGTTGTAAGATCACCAAAATCCGAAATCTGTAGCTCTGGTTATGCTACTTGGCAAGGCAAAATGTAGGGATGAGTGAAAAATCGGTTAGCATTGTTTAGCAATTAAGCCCAAAAATGTAAAAACTAAGCCAGTTGATTGCCAGCGTTGTCTAATTCTCGTCTCTCAATTGCTTGGTACGTGTAAACTTCTATTTATGCTTATTAATCTGACCTAACCTGGAACAAATTAAGGGCCTATGAATAAGCTTTCCGGCAAGGTATCACATTCACCTTGATGTGGGTTCTAAGATGAGAAAGTTAGTGCCCATTTAAGTGAAGGATCGTCATGGACTCGCCTTTGATCCGTGGAGGACTGGGACCACTGTTTGGCCTTTATTTTGGCCTAATTTGACAATTCTTCTGAAACCTGGAATTGCAGGTCTCTTCCTTATCTTTCTAGGGACAACAAGGTCCCCAAAATCCGGTACTTTGTGGGGTCTGGTTATCCCCACTACCCAAGGAAACAAGGTCGGGATGAGTGAAAAATCCGAAAATTAACAATGTTTAGCAATTAAGCCCAATAATGTAAAAGCAAAAAAATGATTGTAAAGTTGTCTAATTTCCGTCTCTCTCGGCTTGTGGCTGTAAACGGCTAGTTATGCTTATCTGACCTAACCCTAGACCAAATTAAGGGCATCTGAATAAGCTTTCCATCAAGGTATCATATGCCTTAATTGGGCTTAAGATGAGTAAGTTAGGCCCATTTAAGTGGAGGAATATCTTGGACTGTACACTGATCGATTCAAGATAACTCGGAACTGAATTTAGCCTTGATTTTGGACTAATTTGACAAATCCTGTAAAACCTGAAATTGTAGGTCTCTTCCTTATCTTTCTAGGGACTGCAAGATCACCAAAATCCGATATCTGTGGCTTTAGTTATGCTCTACGCAAGGTAACAAGGTCAGGATGAGTGAAAAATCCGAAAATTAACAATGCTTAGCAATTTAGCCCAATAATGTAAAAGCAACAACAATGATTGTAAAAGTTGTCTAATTTTCGTCACTCTGTTGCTTGTGCGTCTTTAAACTGCTATTAATGCTTGTTAATCCTGACCTAACCCTAGACCAAATTAAGGGCCTCTGAATTAGCTTTCCAACTAGGTATCATATGCCTTAATTGTGCTTAAGATGAGTAAGTTAGGCCCATTTAAGTGAAGGACCATCATGGACTGCGTGATCCGCGAGAGAACTCGGGACACAATTTAGCCTTGATTTTGGCTTAATTTGACAATTCTTGTGAAATCAGAAATTGTAGGTCTCTTCCTTATCTTTGTAGGGACAGCAAGATCACCAAAATCCGATATTTGTTGCTCTAGTTATGCTCAGCGCAAGGAAACAAGGTCAGGACGAGTGAAAAATCCAAAAATTAACAATGTTTAGCAATTAAGCCCAATAATGTAAAAGCAAAAACAATGATTGTAAAAGTTATCTAATTTCCGTCTCTCTCTGGCTTGAGCGGCTGTAAACTGCTATTTATGCTTATTATTCATGACAAAACCCTAGACCAAATTAAGGGCCTCTGAATAAGCTTTCCAACAAGGTATCATATGCCTTAATTGGGCTTAAGATGAGTATGTTAGGCCCTTTTAAATGAAGGAACGTCATGGACTGCGTACTCATCCATGCCAGAGAACCCGGGACCCAATTTAGCCTTGATTTTGGCCTAATTTGACAATTCTTGTGAGACCTGAAATTGTAGGTCTGTTCCTTATCTTTCTAGGGAACCAAAGATCACCAAAATCAGATATTTGTAGCTCTAGTTATGCTCTGCACAAGGCAACAAGGTCAGAATGACTGAAAAATCCGAAAATTAAGAATGTTTAGCAATTAACCCAATAATGTAAAAGCAAAAACAATGATTGTAAAAGTTGTCTAATTTCTGTTTCTCTCTGGCATGTGCGGCTGTCAACTACTATTTATGCTAATTAATCCAGGCATAACCTGAGACCAAATTAAGGGCCTCTGAATAAGCTTTCCAACAAGGAATCATATGCCTTAATTGGGCTTAAGATTAGTAAGTTAGCCCCATTTAAGTGAAGGAACCTCATGGATCACCGCGCTCGATCCGCGCCAGAGAACTCGGGACCCAATTTACCCTTGATTTTGGCCTAATTTGACAATTCTTGTAAAATCTGAAATTGGAGGTCTCTTCCTTATCTTTCTAGGGGCAGTAAGATCACCAAAATCCGATATCTGTAGCTCTAGTTATGCTCTGGCAAGGCAACAAGGTCAGGATGAGTATAAAATCCTAAAATTAACAATGTATAGCAATTAAGCCCAATAATGTAAAATCAAAAACAATGATTGCAAAAGTTGTCTAATTTCCGTCTCTCTCTGGCTTTTGTGGCTGTAAAATGTTATTTATGCTTATTAATCCTAACCTAACCCTAGATCAAATTAAGGGCCTTTGAATAAGCTTTCCAACAAGGTATCATAAGCCTTAATTAGGCTTAAGATGAGTAAGTTAGGCCTATTTAAGTGAAGGAACATCATTGACTGATCCGCGCCGGAGAACTCGGGACCCTATTTAGCCTTTATTTTGGCCTAATTTGACAATTCTTCTGAAACTGAAATTGTAGGTCTCTTCCTTATCTTTCTAGGGACAACAAGATCACCAAAATCCGATATTTGTAGCTCTAGTTATGCTCTGCGGCAACAAGGTCGGGATGAGTGAAAAATCCGAAAATTAACAATGTTTAGCAATTAAGCCCAATAATGTAAAAGCAAAAAAATGATTGTAAAAGTTGTCCATTTTCCGTCTCTCTCTGGCTTGTGCGGCTGTAAACTGCTATTTATGCTTATTAATCCTGACCTAACCCTACACCAAATTAAGGGCCTGTGAATAAGCTTTCCAACAAGGTATCATATGACTTAATTGGGCTTAAGACGAGTAAGTTAGGCCCATTTAAGTGAAGGAACATCATGGACTACGCACTGATCCGCGCCAGAGAACTCGGGACCCAATTTAGCCTTGATTTTGGCCTAATTTGACAATTCTTGTAAAACCTGAAATTGTAGGTCTCTTCCTTATCTTTCTAGCCACAGCAAGATCACCAAAATCCGATATTTGTTGCTCTAGTTATGCTCAGCGCAAGGAAACAAGGTCAAGACGAGTGAAAAATCCGAAAATTAACAATGTTTAGCAATTAAGCCCAATAATGTAAAAGCAAAAACAATGATTGTAAAAGTTATCTAATTTCCGTCTCTCTCTGGCTTGAGCGGCTGTAAACTGCTATTTATGCTTATTAATCCTGACCTAACCCTAGACCAAATTAAGGGCCTCTGAATAGGCTTTCCAACAAGGTATCATATGCCTTAATTGGGCTTAAGATGAGTAAGTTAGGCAGATTTAAGTGAAGGAACATCATGGACTGCGCACTCATCCGTGCCAGAGAACTCGGGACACAATTTAGCCTTGATTTTGGCCTAATTTGACAATTCTTGTGAAAACAGAAATTGTAGGTCTCTTGCTTGTCTTTCTAGGGACAGCAAGATCACCAAAATCCGATATCTGTAGCTCTAGTTATGCTCTACGCAAGGCAACAAGGTCAGGAAGAGTGAAAAATCCGAAAATTAACAATGTTTAGCAATTAAGCCCAATAATGTAAAAGCAAAAACAGTGATTGTAAAAGTTGACAAATTTCCGTCTTTCTCTGGCTTTTGTGGCTGTAAACTACTATTTACGCTTCTTAATCCTGGCCTAAACCTTGACCAAATTAAGGGCCTCTGAATAAGCTTTCCAACAAGGTATCATATGCCTTAATTGGGCTTAACATGGGTAAGTGAGGCCCATTAAAGTGAAGGAACATCATGGACTGCACATTGATCCGTACTAGAGAACTTTTGACCCAATTTAGCCTTGATTTTGGCCTAATTTGACAATTCTAGTGAAACCTGAAATTGTAGGTCTCTTCCTTATCTTTCTAGGGACAGCAAGATCACCAAAATATGATATTTGTAGCTCTAGTTATGCTCTGCATAATTCAACAAGGTCATGATGAGTGAAAAATCCGAAAATTAACAATGTTTAGCAATTAAGCCCAATAATGTAAAAGAAAAAACAATGATTGTAAAAGTTGTCGAATTTCTGTCTTTCTCTATATTGTGAGGTTGTAAACTACTATTTATGCTTATTAATCTGGTTCCCAACCCTAAACCAAATTAAGGGCATCTGAATAAGCTTTCCAACAAGATATCATATGCCTTCATTGGGCTTAAGATGAGTAAGTTAGGCCCATTTAAGTGAAGGAACGTCATGGACTGCGCTCTGATCCGCGCCAGAGAACTCGGGACCCAATTTTGCCTTGATTTTGGCCTAATTTGACAATTCTTGTGAAACCTAAAATTGTAGGTCTCTTCCTTATCTTTCTAGGGACATGAAGATCACCAAAATCCGATAACTGTAGCTCTAGTTATGCTATGCGCAAGGCAACAAGGCCAGGTTGAGTGAAAAATCCAAAAACCAACAATGTTTAGCAATTAAGCCCAATAATGTAAAAGCAAAAACAATGATTGTAAAAGTTGTCTAATTTTTGTCTCTCTCTGGCTTGTCCGGCTGTAAACTGCTATTTTTGCTTATTAATCCCGACCTAACGCTAGTCCAAATTAAAGGCCTCTGAATAAGCTTTCCAACAAGGTATCATATGCCTTAATTGGGATTAAGATGAGTAAGTTAGGCCGATTTAAGTGAAGGAACATCATGGACTGCACATTGATCCTGCAGAGAACTCGGGACCCAATTCAGCCTTGATTTTGGCCTAATTTGACAATTCTTGTGAAACCTGAAATTGTAGGTCTCTTCCTTATCTTTCTAGGGACAACAAGATCCCCAAAATCCGATATCACGTAGCTCTAGTTTTGCTATGCATAGGCAACAAGGTAAGGATGAGTGAAAAATCTGAAAATTAACAAAATGTTTCCTAATTACTCCCAATAATGCAAAAGAAAAAACAATGATTGTAAAAGTTGTCTAATTTCAGTCTCTCTCTTGCTTGGCGTATGACTGGCGCTATTTATGCTATTAATCCGCGACCTAACCCTAGACCAAATTAAGGGCCTCCGGATAAGCTTTTTCCAAAAGGTATCATATGCCTAAATTGGGCTTAAGATGACTAAGTTAGGCCGATTTAAGTGAAGGAACATCATGGATCGCGCACTGATCCGCGCCGAGAACTCGGGACCCAATTCAACCTTGATTTTGGCCTAATTTGACAATTCTTGTGAAACCTGTAATTGTAGGTCTCTTCCTTATCTTTCTGGGGACATCAAGATAACCAAAATCCGATATTTGTAGCTCGAGTTATGCTCTAGCAAGGCAACAAGGTAAGGATGAGTGAAAAATCCGAAAGTTAAAAATGGTTAGCAATTACTCCCAATATTGTAAAAGCAAAAACAATGATTATAAAAGTTGTCTAATTTTCGTCTCTCTCGGCTTGTACGGTCGTAAACTGCTATTTATGCTTATTAATCCTTACCTAACCCTAGACCAAATTAAGGGCCTCTGGAATAAGCTTTTCAACAAGGTATCATATGCCTTATTTGGGCTTAAGATGAGTAAGTTAGGCCCATTTAAGTGAAGGACCATCATGGATCGCGCACGGATCCGCGCCGGGGAACCCGGGAGACCCATTTAGCCTTGATTTTGGGCTAATTTGACAATTCTCTTGAAACCTGAAATTGTATGTCTCTTCCTTATCTTTCTAGGGACATCAAGATCACCAAAATACAATATCTGTAGCTCTAGTTTTGATCTGCTGCAAGGCAACAAGGTCGGGATGAGTAAAAAATCCGGAAATATAACAATGTTTAGCAATTAAGCCCAAAAATGATAAAAAAGCAAAAACAATGATTGTAAAAAGTTGTCTAATTTGCGTCTCTCTCTGGCTATTGCGGCTGTAAACTGCCATTTATGATTATTAATCCTGACCTAACCACTGGACCACATTAAGGGCCTCTGAATAAGCTTTCCAAAAAGGTATCATATGCCTTAATTGGGCTTAAGATGACTAAGTTAGGCCCATTTAAGTGAAGGATCATCATGACTTCGCATCGACCGCGTGGAGAACTCAGGACCCTATTTAGCCTTGATTTTGGCCTAATTTGACAATTCTCGTGAAACCTGAAATTGTAGGTCTCTTCCTTATCTTTACAGGGACACCAAGATCACCAAAATCCGATATTTGTATCTCTAGTTATGCTCTGCGCAAGGAAACATCCGAAAATTAACAATGTTTAGTAATTAAGCCCAATAATGTAAAAGCCAAAACAATGATTGTAAAAGTTGTCTAATTTCCGTCTCTCTGGATTGTACGGCTGTAAACTGCTATTTATGCTTATTAATCCTGACCTAACCCTAGACCAAATTAAGGGCCTCTGAATAAGCTTTCCAGCAAGGTATCATATGACTTAATTGGGCTTAAGACGAGTAAGTTAGGCCCATTTAAGTGAAGGAACATCATGGACTGCGCACTGATCCGCGCCAGAGAACTCGGGACCCAATTTAGCCTTGATTTTGGCCTAATTTGACAATTCTTGTAACACATGAAATTGTAGGTCTCTTCCTTATCTTTTTAGGGGCAGTAAGATCACCAAAATCCGATATCTGTAGCTCTAGTTATGCTTTGAGCAAGGCAACAAGGTCAGGATGGGTGAAAAATCCGAAAATTAACAATATTTAGCAATTAAGCCCAATAATGTAAAAGCAAAAACAATGATTGCAAAAGATGTCTAATTTCTGTCTCTCTCTGGCTTTTGCGGCTATAAACTGCTATTTATGCTTATTAATCATGACCTAACCCTAGAACAAATTAAGGGCCTCTGAATAAATTTTCCAGCAAGGTATCATATGCCTTAATTGAGTTTAAGATGAGTAAGTTAGGCCGATTTAAGTGAAGGAACATCATGGACTGCGCACTGATTCGTGACAGAGAACTCGGGACCCAATTTAGCCTTGATTTTGGCCTAATTTGACAATTCTTGTGAAACCAGAAATTGTAGGTCTCTTCCTTATCTTTCTAGGGACAGCAAGGTCACCAAAATCCAATATTTGTAGCTCTAGTTATGCTCTGCGCAAGGCAACAAGGTCAGGATGAGTTAAAAATCCGAAAATTAACAATGTTTAGCAATTAAGCCCAATAATGTAAAGGCAAAAACAATGACCGTAAAATTTGTCTATTTTCCGTCTCTCCCTGGCTTGTGCGGCTGTAAACTGCAATTGATGCTTATTAATCCTGGCCGAACCCTAGACCAAATTAAGGGCCTCTGAATAAGCTTTCAAACAAGGTATCATATGTCTTAATTGGGCTTAAGATGAGTAAGTTAGGCCCATTTAAGTGAAGGAACATCTTGGACTACGCACTGAACCGCGCCAGAGAACTCGGGACCCAATTTAGCCTTGATTTTGGCCTAATTTTGAAATTCTTTTGAAACCTGAAATTGTAGGTCTCTTCCTTATCTTTCTAGGGACACAAGGTCACCAAAATCCAATATCTGTAGCTCTAGTTATGCTCTGCGCAAGGAAACAAGGTCAGGATGAGTGAAAAAACCGAAAATTAACAATGTTTAGCAATTAAGCCCAATAATGTAAAAGCAAAAACAATGATTGTAAAAGTTGTCTAATTTCCGTCTCTCTCTGGCTTGTGCGGCTATAAAATGCTATTTATGCATATTAATCCTGACCTAACCCTAGACCAAATTAAGGGCCTCTGAATAAGCTTTCCAACAAGGTATCATATGCCTTAATTGGGCTTAAGATGAGTAAGTTAGGCAGATTTAAGTGAAGGAACATCATGGACTGCGCACTCATCCGTGCCAGAGAACTCGGGACACAATTTAGCCTTGATTTTGGCCTAATTTGACAATTCTTGTGAAACCTGAAATTGTAGGTCTCTTCCTTATCTTTCTAGGGACATCAAGATCACCAAAATCCGATATCTGTAGCTCTTGTTATGCTCTGCGCAAGGAAACAAGGTCAGGATGAGTGAAAAATCCGAAAATTAACAATGCTTAGCAATTAAGCCCAATAATGTAAAAGCAAAAACAATGATTGTAAAATTTGTAAAATTTCCATCTCTCTCTGGCTTGTGCGGCTGTAAATTGCTATTTTTGGTTATTAATCCTGGCCTATCCCTGGACCAAATTAAGGGCCTCTGAATAAGCTTTCCAACAAGGTATCATATGCCTTAATTGGGCTTAAGATGAGTAAGTTAGGCCCATTTAAGTGAAGGAACATCATGGACTGCCCACTGATCCGTGCTAGAAAACTCGGGACCCAATTTACCCTTGATTTTGGTCTAATTTGATAATTCTTGTGAAACCAGAAATTGTAGGTCTCTTCCTTATCTTTCTAGGGACAGCAAGATCACCAAAATATAATATTTGTAGCTCTAGTATGCTCTGCGCAAGGCAACAAGGTCAGGATGAGTGAAAAATCCGAAAATTAACAATGTTTAGAAATTAAGCCCATTAATGTAAAAGCAAAATCAATGATTGTAAAAGTTCTCTAATTTTCGTCTCTCTCTGGCTTGTGCGGCTGTAAACTACTATTTATGCTTATTAATCATGATCTAACACTAGGCAAATAAAGGGCCTCTGAATAAGCTTTTCGACATGGTATCATATGCCTTAATTGGCCTTAAGATGAGTAAGTTAGTCCCA
>JAUPTC010000715.1:0-38000 GCA_030762895.1 Sophora flavescens | reverse complement strand
CATTAATTACAAAAAGGTTGGATTCACTTAAAACCTTACAACTTTTTATTTATAACCTCAAATCCCACCAAACCAAATTCTATAGAAATATTTTTCAGTTACCATCAAATTGCCAGAAATTACATTTCTTCCCACATATTTAACAATATTTGCAAAAAGGTTCTTGTTTACAAAAATGCTCATATCTTTTTATGTATTAATCCAATTAACACCAAACCAATTTCTTATGGTTTTGTCTCATCAAGGACTACAATATTAACACACAAGAATATGAATTTCCGTTCAGCTAATGAAATTCTCAGAATTTGCATATTAGTCCCTAAGGACTCATAAATTTACATCTTTCAATATACACATCCAAATCAATCCAAACCAATTTCTGTACTCTTATATATTCATTCAATACTTATAATAATTATCCAACCAAATTAAATCATCATGGAACGCATTAAAATAGTCATGGCTGAATGGCCTTAAATAATCATGTTAATCATATTTTTAACAATTCAATCAAACAACAACCAAGTTTCCAATTAGAAATCATTAGGATCAAATCCAACATAAATCACAACCAAGCATCAACCAAATCCTCCAAAAGGATCACACACATTTGCAAATAAATATACAAATTCCATACTTAGGAATTACAAGACCACATATACACTAAATAAACCATCAACATATCTACATTAAGGCATGATAGTGGTAATCTCCTCCATACCTCATGTATATCACTTGAAGATCAAACATAAAAGAAGTCAAACCAAGCAAGGTAGGCCACGATTTTTGATGGGCTCCGGCAAGCGTACCGAATCGAAGCAAGTATTAATAAAACGGTGAAAAACCGAGGATCGAACTCAGGGATTGGGAATCCATGTGTCACTTCACAAATTAAACAATTATTTAGACTGAGAAATAGGTGTGAAAAGGTTTCAAGAAAATAAAAGAAACAATAAAATCAAATCAAATATTTTTGGGATTTTAAATTAAAAGAGATTTCCAGGAATTGGGTTACCAACAAGATTGATCACGCTACTAAATTGACTACTCCTCTTGTTAATTATCAAAATTGCTTTGAAGGTGAATTTATCCTCAATAAGTTAATGTTCCCTCTCGGGATACAAGAATCGTGCCCAATTAAACCAATCCCTACTCTCGTGCTATCTAGCTATGTTTTTTGGCATTCTTTCTCTGTTTTTCAGGGCCTCGTTATGCGTGTAGGCACTTTCTTATTGTTCTTTTTGTATGTTCTTGTTTCTTGCATCTGTTGTGCTGCAGATTATTGAGTTGAAGAAGCATTACTCAAGCAAAGAAGTATTATTGTGTTGCTGGTTAATAGTTTTTCTTCTCTGTAGGTAATCAAGAAAGGAACTCTTTATTGTGTTGCTGGTTCATAGTTTTTCTTCTCTGCAGGTAGCATTATTGCTTGCATGATTCTATCTAGCAATGTTTTTTGGCATTCTTTCTCTTTTTTCCAGGGCCTCATTATGCGTGTAGGCTCTTTCTTATTGTCCTTTTTGTATGTTCTTGTTTCTTGCATCTGGTGTGCTGCAGATTATTGTGTTGAAGAAGCATTACTCAAGCAAAGCAGTATTATTGTGTTGGTGGTTGATAGTTTTTGTTCTCTGCAGGTAACCAAGAAAAGAACTCTTTATTGTGTTGCTGGTTCATAGTTTTTCTTCTCTGCAGGTAGCATTATTGCTTGCATGATGCTATCTAGCTATGTTTTTTGGCATTCTTTCTGTTTTCCGGGGCCTCGTTATGCATGTAGGCTCCTTCTTATTGTCCTTTTTGTATGTTCTTGTTTCTTGCATCTGTTGTGCTGCAGATTATTGTGTTGAAGAAGCATTACTCAAGAAAAGATGTATTATTGTGTTGCTGGTTCATAGTTTTTGTACTCTGCAGGTAACCAAGAAAAGAACTCTTTATTGTGTTGCTGGTTCATAGTTTTTCTTCTCTTCAGGTAGCATTATTGCTTGCATGATGCTATCTAGCTATGTTTTTTGGCATTCTTTCTCTGTTTTCCAGGGCCTCGTTATGCGTGTAGGCACTTTCTTATTGTCCTTTTTGGATGTTCTTGTTTCTTGCATCTGTTGTGTTGCAGATTATTGTGTTGAAGAAGCATTACTCAAGCAAAGAAGTATTATTGTGTTGTTGGTTCATAGTTTTTCTTCTTTGCAGGTAGCATTATTGCTTGCATGATGCTATCTAGCTGTGTTTTTTGGCATTCTTTCTCTGTTTTCCAGGGCCTCAATACGCGTGTAGGCTATTTCTTATTGTCCTTTTTGTATGTTCTTGTTTCTTGCATCTGTTGAGCTACAGATTATTGTGTTGAAGAAGCATTACTCAAGCAAAGAAGTATTATTATGTTGTTGGTTCATAGTTTTTCTTCTCTGCAGGTAACCAAGAAAAGAACTCTTTATTGTGTTGCTGGTTCATAGTTTTTCTTCTCTTCAGGTTGCATTATTGCTTGCATGATGCTATCTAGCTACGTTTTTTGGCATTCTTTCTCTGTTTTCCAGGGCCTCGTTATGCGTGTAGGCACTTTCTTATTGTCCTTTTTGGATGTTCTTGTTTCTTGCATCTGTTGTGTTGCAGATTATTGTGTTGAAGAAGCATTACTCAAGCAAAGAAGTATTATTGTGTTGCTGGTTCATAGTTTTTCTTCTTTGCAGGTAGCATTATTGCTTGCATGATGCTATCTAGCTGTGTTTTTTGGCATTCTTTCTCTGTTTTCCAGGGCCTCAATACGCGTGTAGGCTATTTCTTATTGTCCTTTTTGTATGTTCTTGTTTCTTGCATCTGTTGAGCTACAGATTATTGTGTTGAAGAAGCATTACTCAAGCAAAGAAGTATTATTATGTTGTTGGTTCATAGTTTTTCTTCTTTGCAGGTAACCAAGAAAAGAACTCTTTATTGTGTTGCTGGTTCATAGTTTTTCTTCTCTGCAGGTGGCATTATTGCTTGCATGATGCTATCTAGCAATGCTTTTTTGCATTCTTTCTCTGTTTTCCAGTGCCTCATTATGCGTGTAGGCTCTTTCTTATTGTCCTTTTTGTTGGTTCTTGTTTTTTGCATCTGGTGTGCTGCATATTATTGTGTTGAAGAAGCATTACTCAAGCAAAGAAGTATTATTGTGTTGCTGGTTCATAGTTTTTCTTCTCTGCAGGTAGCATTATTGCTTGCATGATGCTATCTAGCTATGTTTTTTGGCATTCTTTCTGTTTTCCGGGGCCTCGTTATGCATGTAGGCTCTTTCTTATTGTCCTTTTTGTATGTTCTTGTTTCTTGCATCTGTTGTGCTGCAGATTATTGTGTTGAAGAAGCATTACTCAAGAAAAGATGTATTATTGTGTTGCTGGTTCATAGTTTTTGTACTCTGCAGGTAACCAAGAAAAGAACTCTTTATTGTGTTGCTGGTTCATAGTTTTTCTTCTCTTCAGGTAGCATTATTGCTTGCATGATGCTATCTAGCTATGTTTTTTGGCATTCTTTCTCTGTTTTCCAGGGCCTCGTTATGCGTGTAGGCACTTTCTTATTGTCCTTTTTGGATGTTCTTGTTTCTTGCATCTGTTGTGTTACAGATTATTGTGTTGAAGAAGCATTACTCAAGCAAAGAAGTATTATTGTGTTGCTGGTTCATAGTTTTTCTTCTTTGCAGGTAGCATTATTGCTTGCATGATGCTATCTAGCTGTGTTTTTTGGCATTCTTTCTCTGTTTTCCAGGGCCTCAATACGCGTGTAGGCTATTTCTTATTGTCCTTTTTGTATGTTCTTGTTTCTTGCATCCGTTGAGCTCTGATTATTGTGTTGAAGAAGCATTACTCAAGCAAAGAAGTATTATTATGTTGTTGGTTCATAGTTTTTCTTCTTTGCGGGTAACCAAGAAAAGAACTCTTTATTGTGTTCTTTGGTTCATAGTTTTTCTTCTCTGCAGGTGGCATTATTGCTTGCATGATGCTATCTAGCAATGCTTTTTTGCATTCTTTCTCTGTTTTCCAGTGCCTCATTATGCGTGTAGGCTCTTTCTTATTGTCCTTTTTGTTGGTTCTTGTTTTTTGCATCTGGTGTGCTGCATATTATTGTGTTGAAGAAGCATTACTCAAGCAAAGAAGTATTATTGTGTTCTTTGGTTCATAGTTTTTCTTCTCTGCGGGTAACCAAGAAAAAAGCTCTTTATTGTGTTCTTGGTTCATAGTTTTTCTTCTCTGCGCAGTAGCATTATTGCTTGCATGATGCTATCTAGCTATGTTTTTGGCATTCTTTCCGTTTTAGGGGCC
Organism: Sophora flavescens; assembly: GCA_030762895.1. Taxonomy (NCBI): domain Eukaryota; kingdom Viridiplantae; phylum Streptophyta; class Magnoliopsida; order Fabales; family Fabaceae; genus Sophora; species Sophora flavescens. The sequence continues at coordinate 33,720 of JAUPTC010000715.1, read as the reverse complement.
TCGTTATGCATGTAGGCTCTTTCTTATTGTCCTTTTTGTATGTTCTTGTTTCTTGCATCCGTTGTCTTTCAGATTATTGTGTTGAAGAAGCATTACTCAAGAAAAGATGTATTATTGTGTTGCTGGTTCATAGTTTTTGTTCTCTGCAGGTAACCAAGAAAAGAACTCTTTATTGTGTTGCTGGTTCATAGTTTTTCTTCTCTGCAGGTAGCATTATTGCTTGCATGATGCTATCTAGCTATGTTTTTTGGCATTCTTTCTCTGTTTTCCGGGGCCTCGTTATGCGTGTAGGCTCTTTCTTATTGTCCTTTTTGTATGTTCTTGTTTCTTGCATCTGTTGTGCTGCAGATTATTGTGTTGAAGAAGCATTACTCAAGCAAAGAAGTATTATTGTGTTGCTGGTTCATAGTTTTTCTTCTCTGCAGGTAGCATTATTGCTTGCATGATGCTATCTAGCTATGTTTTTTGGCATTCTTTCTCTGTTTTCCAGGGCCTCAATATGCGTGTAGGCTATTTCTTATTGTCCTTTTTGTATGTTCTTGTTTCTTGCATCTGTTGTGCTACAGATTATTGTGTTGAAGAAGCATTACTCAAGCAAAGAAGTATTATTGTGTTGCTGGTTCATAGTTTTTCTTCTTTGCAGGTAACCAAGAAAAGAACTCTTTATTGTGTTGCTGGTTCATAGTTTTTCTTCTCTGCAGGTAGCATTATTGCTTGCATGATGCTATCTAGCAATGCTTTTTTGCATTCTTTCTCTGTTTTCCAGTGCCACATTATGCGTGTAGGCTCTTTCTTATTGTCCTTTTTGTTGGTTCTTGTTTTTTGAATCTGGTGTGCTGCATATTATTGTGTTGAAGAAGCATTACTCAAGCAAAGAAGTATTATTGTGTTGCTGGTTCATAGTTTTTCTTCTCTGCAGGTAACCAAGAAAAGAACTCTTTATTGTGTTGCTGGTTCATAATTTTTCTTCTCTGCAGGTAGCATTATTGCTTGCATGATGCTATCTAGCTATGTTTTTTGGCATTCTTTCTCTGTTTTCCCGGGCCTCATTATGCGTGTAGGCTCTTTCTTATTGTCCTTTTTGTATGTTCTTGTTTCTTGCATCTGTTGTGCTGCAGATTATTGTGTTGAAGAAGCATTACTCAAGCAAAGAAGTATTATTATGTTGCTAGTTCATAGTTTTTGTACTCCGTAGGTAACCAAGAAAAGAACTCTTTATTGTGTTGCTGGTTCATAGTTTTTCTTCTTTTCAGGTAGCATTATTGCTTGCATGATGCTATCTAGCTATGTTTTTGGGTATTCTTTCTCTGTTTTCCAGGGCCTCACTATGCGTGTAGGCACTTTGTTATGGTCCTTTTTGTATGTTCTTGTTTCTTGCATTTGTAGTGCCGCAGATTATTGTGTTGAAGAAGCATTACTCAAGCAAAGAAGTATTATTGTGTTGCTGGTTCATAGTTTTTATTCTCTGCAGGTAAGCAAGAAAAGAACTCTTTATTGTGTTGCTGGTTCATAGTTTTTCTTCTCTCCAAGTAGCATTATTACTTGCATGATACTACCTAGCTATGCTTCTTTCTCAGTTTTCAAGGGCTTCATTATACGTGTAGGCTCTTTCTTATTGTCCTTTTTGTATGTTCTTGTTTCTTGCATCTGGTGTGCTGCAGATTATTGTGTTGAAGAAGCATTACTCAAGCAAAGAAGTATTATTGTGTTGGTGGTTGATAGTTTTTGTTCTCTGCAGGTAACCAAGAAAAGAACTCTTTATTGTGTTGCTGGTTCATAGTTTTTCTTCTCTTCAGGTAGCATTATTGCTTGCATGATGCTATCTAGCTATGTTTTTTGGCATTCTTTCTGTTTTCCGGGGCCTCGTTATGCGTGTAGGCACTTTCTTATTGTCCTTTTTGGATGTTCTTGTTTCTTGCATCTGTTGTGTTGCAGATTATTGTGTTGAAGAAGCATTACTCAAGCAAAGAAGTATTATTTTGTTGCTGGTTCATAGTTTTTCTTCTCTGCAGGTAGCATTATTGCTTGCATGATGCTATCTAGCTGTGTTTTTTGGCATTCTTTCTCTGTTTTCCAGGGCCTCAATATGCGTGTAGGCTATTTCTTATTGTCCTTTTTGTATGTTCTTGTTTCTTGCATCTGTTGAGCTACAGATTATTGTGTTGAAGAAGAATTACTCAAGCAAAGAAGTATTATTATTTTGTTGGTTCATAGTTTTTCTTCTTTGCAGGTAACCAAGAAAAGAACTCTTTATTGTGTTGCTGGTTCATAGTTTTTCTTCTCTGCAGGTGGCATTATTGCTTGCTTGATGCTATCTAGCAATGCTTTTTTGCATTCTTTCTCTGTTTTCCAGTGCCTCATTATGCGTGTAGGCTCTTTCTTATTGTCCTTTTTGTTGGTTCTTGTTTTTTGCATCTGGTGTGCTGCATATTATTGTGTTGAAGAAGCATTACTCAAGCAAAGAAGTATTATTGTGTTGCTGGTTCATAGTTTTTCTTCTCTGCAGGTAACCAAGAAAAGAACTCTTTATTGTGTTGCTGGTTCATAATTTTTCTTCTCTGCAGGTAGCATTATTGCTTGCATGATGCTATCTAGCTATGTTTTTTGGCATTCTTTCTCTGTTTTCCCGGGCCTCATTATGCGTGTAGGCTCTTTCTTATTGTCCTTTTTGTATTTCTTGTTTCTTGCATCTGTTGTGCTGCAGATTATTGTGTTGAAGAAGCATTACAGAAGCAAAGAAGTATTATTGTGTTGCTGGTTCATAGTTTTTGTACTCCACAGGTAACCAAGAAAAGAACTCTTTATTGTGTTGCTGGTTCATAGTTTTTCTTCTTTTCAGGTAGCATTATTGCTTGCATGATGCTATCTAGCTATGTTTTTGGGTATTCTTTCTCTGTTTTCCAGGGCCTCACTATGCGTGTAGGCACTTTGTTATGGTCCTTTTTGTATGTTCTTGTTTCTTGCATTTGTAGTGCCGCAGATTATTGTGTTGAAGAAGCATTACCCAAGCAAAGAAGTATTATTGTGTTGCTGGTTCATAGTTTTTATTCTCTGCAGGTAAGCAAGAAAAGAACTCTTTATTGTGTTGCTGGTTCATAGTTTTTCTTCTCCGCATGTAGCATTATTACTTGCATGATACTACCTAGCTATGCTTCTTTCTCAGTTTTCAAGGGCTTCATAATACGTGTAGGCTCTTTCTTATTGTCCTTTTTGTATGTTCTTGGTTTTTGCATCTGTTGTGCTGCAGATTATTGTGTTGAAGAGGAATTACTCAAGCAAAGAAGTATTATTGTGTTGCTGGTTCATAGTTTTTCTTCTCTGCAGGTAACCGAGAAAAGAACTCTTTATTGTGTTGTTGGTTCATAGTTTTTCTTCTCTGCAGGTAGCATTATTGCTTGCATGATGCTTTCTAGCTATGTTTTTTGGCATTCTTTCTCTGTTTTCCAGGGCCTCGTTATGCTTGTAGGCACTTTCTTATTGTCCTTTTTGTATGTTCTTGTTTCTTGCATCCGTTGTGCTACAGATTATTGTGTTGAAGAAGCATTACTCAAGCAAAGAAGTATTATTGTGTTGCTGGTTCATAGTTTTTCTTCTCTGCAGGTAAGCAAGAAAAGAACTCTTTATTGTGTTGCTGGTTCATAGTTTTTCTTCTCTGCAGGCAGCATTATTGCTTGCATGATGCTATCTAGCTATGTTTTTTGGCATTCTTTCTCTGTTTTCCCGGGCCTCATTATGCGTGTAGGCTCTTTCTTATTGTCCTTTTTGTATGTCCTTGTTTCTTGCATCTGTTGTGCTGCAGATTATTGTGTTGAAGAAGCATTACTCAAGCAAAGAAGTATTATTGTGTTGCTGGTTCATAGTTTTTGTACTCCGCAGGTAACCAAGAAAAGAATTATTTATTGTGTTACGGGTTCATAGTTTTTCTTCTCTTCAGGTAGCATTACTGCTTGCATGATGCTATCTAGCTATGTTTTTTGGCATTCTTTCTCTATTTTCCCGGGCCTCGTTATGCGTGTAGGCACTTTCTTATTGTCCTTTTTGTATGTTCTTGTTTCTTGCATCTGTTGTGCTGCAGATTATTGTGTTGAAGAAGCATTACTCAAGCAAAGAAGTATTATTGTGTTGCTGGTTCATAGTTTTTCTTCTCTACAGGTAGCATTATTGCTTGCATGATGCTATCTAGATGTGTTTTTTGGCATTCTTTCGCTGATTTCCAGGGCCTCAATATGCGTGTAGGCTATTACTTATTGCCCTTTTTGTATGTTCTTGTTTCTTGAATCGGTTGTGCTGCAGATTATTGTGTTGAAGAAGCATTACTCAAGCAAAGAAGTATTAATATGTTGCGGGTTCATTGTTTCACTTCTTTGCAGGTAACCAAGAAAAGAACTCTTTATTGTGTTGCTGGTTCATAGTTTTTCTTCTCTTCAGGTAGCATTATTGCTCGCATGATGCTACCTAGCTATGTTTTTTGGCATTCTTTCTCTGTTTTCCAGGGCCTCGTTATGCATGTAGGCACTTTCTTATTGTCCTTTTTGGATGTTCTTGTTTCTTGCATCTTTTGTGGTGCAGATTATTGTGTTGAAGAAGCATAACTCAAGCAAAGAAGTATTATTGTGTTGTTGGTTCATAGTTTTTCTTCTCGGCAGGTAGCATTATTGCTTGCATGATGCTATCTAGCTGTGTTTTTTGGCATTCTTTCTCTGTTTTCCAGGGCCTCAATATGCGTGTAGGCTATTTTATGTTGTCCTTTTTGTATGTTCTTGTTTCTTGCATCAGTTGTGCTACAGATTATTGTGTTGAAGAAGCATTACTCAAGCAAAGAAGTATTATTATGTTGCTGGTTCATAGTTTTTCTTCTTTGCAGGTAACCAAGAAAAAAACCCTTTATTGTGTTGCTGGTTCATAGTTTTTCTTCTCTGCCGGTGGTATTATTGCATGCATGATGCTATCTAGCAATGCTTTTTGGCATTCTTTCTCTGTTTTCCAGTGCCTCATTATGCGTTTAGGCTCTTTCTTATTGTCCTTTTTGTTTGTTCTTGCTTCTTGCATCTGGTGTGCTGCAGATTATTGTGTTGAAGAAGCATTGCTCAAGCAAAGAAGTATTATTGTGTTGTTGGTTCATAGTTTTTCTTCTCTGCAGGTAACCAAGAAAAGAACTCTTTATTGTGTTGCTGGTTCATAGTTTTTCTTCTTTTCAGGTAGCATTATTGCTTGCATGATGCTATCTAGCTATGTTTTTGGGTATTCTTTCTCTGATTTCCAGGGCCTCACTATGCGTGTAGGCACTTTGTTATGGTCCTTTTTGTATGTTCTTGTTTCTTGCATTTGTAGTGCCGCAGATTATTGTGTTGAAGAAGCATTACCCAAGCAAAGAAGTATTATTGTGTTGCTGGTTCATAGTTTTTATTCTCTGCAGGTAAGCAAGAAAAGAACTCTTTATTGTGTTGCTGGTTCATAGTTTTTCTTCTCCGCAGGTAGCATTATTACTTGCATGATACTACCTAGCTATGCTTCTTTCTCAGTTTTCAAGGGCTTCATTATACGTGTAGGCTCTTTCTTATTGTCCTTTTTGTATGTTCTTGGTTTTTGCATCTGTTGTGCTGCAGATTATTGTGTTGAAGAGGAATTACTCAAGCAAAGAAGTATTATTGTGTTGCTGGTTCATAGTTTTTCTTCTGTGCAGGTAACCGAGAAAAGAACTCTTTATTGTGTTGTTGGTTCATAGTTTTTCTTCTCTGCAGGTAGCATTATTGCTTGCATGATGCTATCTAGCTATGTTTTTTGGCATTCTTTCTCTGTTTTCCAGGGCCTCGTTATGCTTGTAGGCACTTTCTTATTGTCCTTTTTGTATGTTCTTGTTTCTTGCATCCGTTGTGCTACAGATTATTGTGTTGAAGAAGCATTACTCAAGCAAAGAAGTATTATTGTGTTGCTGGTTCATAGTTTTTCTTCTCTGCAGGTAAGCAAGAAAAGAACTCTTTATTGTGTTGCTGGTTCATAGTTTTTCTTCTCTGCAGGCAGCATTATTGCTTGCATGATGCTATCTAGCTATGTTTTTTGGCATTCTTTCTCTGTTTTCCCGTGCCTCATTATGCGTGTAGGCTCTTTCTTATTGTCCTTTTTGTATGTCCTTGTTTCTTGCATCTGTTGTGCTGCAGATTATTGTGTTGAAGAAGCGTTACTCAAGCAAAGAAGTATTATTGTGTTGCTGGTTCATAGTTTTTGTACTCCGCAGGTAACCAAGAATAGAATTCTTTATTGTGTTGCGGGTTCATAGTTTTTCTTCTCTTCAGGTAGCATTACTGCTTGCATGATGCTATCTAGATATGTTTTTTGGCATTCTTTCTCTATTTTCCCGGGCCTCGTTATGCGTGTAGGCACTTTCTTATTGTCCTTTTTGTATGTTCTTGTTTCTTGCATCTGTTGTGCTGCAGATTATTGTGTTGAAGAAGCATTACTCAAGCAAAGAAGTATTATTGTGTTGCTGGTTCATAGTTTTTCTTCTCTACAGGTAGCATTATTGCTTGCATGATGCTATCTAGATGTGTTTTTTGGCATTCTTTCGCTGATTTCCAGGGCCTCAATATGCGTGTAGGCTATTTCTTATTGCCCTTTTTGTATGTTCTTGTTTCTTGCATCTGTTGTGCTGCAGATTATTGTGTTGAAGAAGCATTACTCAAGCAAAGAAGTATTAATATGTTGCGGGTTCATAGTTTCTCTTCTTTGCAGGTAACCAAGAAAAGAACTCTTTATTGTGTTGCTGGTTCATAGTTTTTCTTCTCTTCAGGTAGCATTATTGCTCGCATGATGCTACCTAGCTATGTTTTTGGGCATTCTTTCTCTGTTTTCCAGGGCCTCGTTATGCGTGTAGGCACTTTCTTATTGTCCTTTTTGGATGTTCTTGTTTCTTGCATCTTTTGTGGTGCAGATTATTGTGTTGAAGAAGCATAACTCAAGCAAAGAAGTATTATTGTGTTGTTGGTTCATAGTTTTTCTTCTCGGCAGGTAGCATTATTGCTTGCATGATGCTATCTAGCTGTGTTTTTTGGCATTCTTTCTCTGTTTTCCAGGGCCTCAATATGCGTGTAGGCTATTTTATGTTGTCCTTTTTGTATGTTCTTGTTTCTTGCATCAGTTGTGCTACAGATTATTGTGTTGAAGAAGCATTACTTAAGCAAAGAAGTATTATTATGTTGCTGGTTCATTGTTTTTCTTCTTTGCAGGTAACCAAGAAAAAAACTCTTTATTGTGTTGCTGGTTCATAGTTTTTCTTCTCTGCCGGTGGTATTATTGCATGCATGATGCTATCTAGCAATGCTTTTTGGCATTCTTTCTCTATTTTCCAGTGCCTCATTATGCGTTTAGGCTCTTTCTTATTGTCCTTTTTGTTTGTTCTTGCTTCTTGCATCTGGTGTGCTGTAGATTATTGTGTTGAAGAGGCATTGCTCAAGCAAAGAAGTATTATTGTGTTGCTGGTTCATAGTTTTTCTTCTCTGCAGGTAACCAAGAAAAGAACTCTTTATTGTGTTGCTGGTTCATAATTTTTCTTCTCTGCAGGTAGCATTATTGCTTTCATGATGCTATCTAGCTTTGTTTTTGGGTATTCTTTCTCTGTTTTCCAGGGCCTCATTATGCGTATAGGCACTTTGTTATGGTCCTTTTTGTATGTTCTTGTTTCTTGCATTTGTAGTGCCGCAGATTATTGTGTTGAAGAAGCATTACTCAAGTAAAGAAGTATTATTGTGTTGCTGGTTCATAGTTTTTATTCTTTGCAGGTAAGCAAGAAAAGAACTCTTTATTGTGTTGCTGGTTCAAAGTTTTTCTTCTCCGCAAGTAGCATTATTACTTGCATGATGCTATCTAGCTATGTTTCTTTCTCAGTTTTCAAGGGCTTCATTATACGTGTAGGCTCTTTCTTATTGTCCTTTTTGTATGTTCTTGGTTTTTGCATCTGTTGTGCTGCAGATTATTGTGTTGAAGAAGCATTACTCAAGCAAAGAAGTATTATTGTGTTGCTGGTTCATAGTTTTTCTTCTCTAGAGGTAGCATTATTGCTTGCATGATGCTATCTAGATGTGTTTTTTGGCATTCTTTCGCTGATTTCCAAGGCCTCAATATGCGTGTAGGCTATTTCTTATTGTCCTTTTTGTATGTTCTTGTTTCTTGCATCTGTTGTGCTGCAGATTATTGTGTTGAAGAAGCATTACTCAAGCAAAGAAGTATTAATATTTTGCGGGTTCATAGTTTCTCTTCTTTGCAGGTAACCAAGAAAAGAACTCTTTATTGTGTTGCTGGTTCATAGTTTTTCTTCTCTTCAGGTAGCATTATTGCTCGCATGATGCTACCAAGCTATGTTTTTTGGCATTCTTTCTGTTTTCAAGGGCTTCATTATACGTGTAGGCTCTTTCTTATTGTCCTTTTTGTATGTTCTTGGTTTTTGCATCTGTTGTGCTGCAGATTATTGTGTTGAAGAAGCATTACTCAAGCAAAGAAGTATTATTGTGTTGCTGGTTCATAGTTTTTCTTCTCTAGAGGTAGCATTATTGCTTGCATGATGCTATCTAGATGTGTTTTTTGGCATTCTTTCGCTGATTTCCAAGGCCTCAATATGCGTGTAGGCTATTTCTTATTGTCCTTTTTGTATGTTCTTGTTTCTTGCATCTGTTGTGCTGCAGATTATTGTGTTGAAGAAGCATTACTCAAGCAAAGAAGTATTAATATTTTGCGGGTTCATAGTTTCTCTTCTTTGCAGGTAACCAAGAAAAGAACTCTTTATTGTGTTGCTGGTTCATAGTTTTTCTTCTCTTCAGGTAGCATTATTGCTCGCATGATGCTACCAAGCTATGTTTTTTGGCATTCTTTCTGTTTTCCAGGGCCTCGTTATGCGTGTAGGCACTTTCTTATTGTCCTTTTTGGATGTTCTTGTTTCTTGCATCTTTTGTGGTGCAGATTATTGTGTTGAAGAAGCATAACTCAAGCAAAGAAGTATTATTGTGTTGTTGGTTCATAGTTTTTCTTCTCGGCAGGTAGCATTATTGCTTGCATGATGCTATCTAGCTGTGTTTTTTGGCATTCTTTCTCTGTTTTCCAGGGCCTCAATATGCGTGTAGGCTATTTTATATTGTCCTTTTTGTATGTTCTTGTTTCTTGCATCAGTTGTGCTACAGATTATTGTGTTGAAGAAGCATTACTCAAGCAAAGAAGTATTATTATGTTGCTGGTTCATAGTTTTTCTTCTTTGAAGGTAACCAAGAAAAAAACTCTTTATTGTGTTGCTGGTTCATAGTTTTTCTTCTCTGCCGGTGGTATTATTGCATGCATGATGCTATCTAGCAATGCTTTTTGGCAATCTTTCTCTGTTTTCCAGTGCTTCATTATGCGTTTAGGCTCTTTCTTATTGTCCTTTTTGTTTGTTCTTGCTTCTTGCATCTGGTGTGCTGCAGATTATTGTGTTGAAGAAGCATTGCTCAAGCAAAGAAGTATTATTGTGTTGCAGGTTCATAGTTTTTCTTCTCTGCAGGTAACCAAGAAAAGAACTCTTTATTGTGTTGCTGGTTCATAATTTTTCTTCTCTGCAGGTAGCATTATTGCTTTCATGATGCTATCTAGCTTTGTTTTTGGGTATTCTTTCTCTGTTTTCCAGGGCCTCATTATGCGTATAGGCACTTTGTTATGGTCCTTTTTGTATGTTCTTGTTTCTTGCATTTGTAGTCCATGATTATTGTGTTGAAGAAGCATTACTCAAGTAAAGAAGTATTATTGTGTTGCTGGTTCATAGTTTTTATTCTCTGCAGGTAAGCAAGAAAAGAACTCTTTATTGTGTTGCTGGTTCAAAGTTTTTCTTCTCCGCAAGTAGCATTATTACTTGCATGATGCTATCTAGCTAGGTTTCTTTCTCAGTTTTCAAGGGCTTCATTATACGTGTAGGCTCTTTCTTATTGTCCTTTTTGTATGTTCTTGGTTTTTGCATCTGTTGTGCTGCAGATTATTGTGTTGAAGAGGAATTACTCAAGCAAAGAAGTATTATTGTGTTGCTGGTTCATAGTTTTTCTTTTGTGCAGGTAACCAAGAAAAGAACTTTTTATTGTGTTGCTGGTTCTTAGTTTTTATTCTCTGCAGGTAAGATTATTGCTTGCATGATGCAATCAAGCTATGTTTTTTTGGCATTCTTTCTCTGTGTTCCAAGGCCTCATTATGCATATGGCTCTTTCTTATTGTCCATTTTGTATGTTCTTGTTTCTTGCATCTGTTGTGTTGCAGATTATTGTGTTGAAGAAGCATTACTCAAGCAAAGAAGTATTATTGTGTTGCTGGTTCATAGTTTTTCTTCTTTGCAGCTAACTAAGAAAAGAACTCTTTATTGTGTTGCTGGTTCATAGTTTTTCTTCTCTGCAGGTGGCATTATTGCTTGCATGATGCTATCTAGCAACATTTTTTGGCATTCTTTCTCTGTTTTCCAGGGCCTCATTATGCGTGTAGGCTCTTTCTTATTGTCCTTTTTGTTTGTTCTTGTTTCCTGCATCTGGTGTACTGCAGATTATTGTGTTGAAGAAGCATTACTCAAGCAAAGAAGTATTATTGTGTTGCTGTTCATAGTTTTTCTTCTCTGCAGGTAACCAAGAAAAGAACTCTTTCTTGTGTTGTTGGTTCATAGTTTTTCTTCTCTGCAGGTAGCAATATTGCTTGCATGATGCTGTCTAGCTATGTTTTTTGGCATTCTTTCTCTATTTTCCAGTGCCTCATTATGCGTGTAGGCACTTTGTTATGGTCCTTTTTGTATGTTCTTGTTTCTTCCATTTGTAGTGCTGTATATTATTGTGTTGAAGAAGCATTACTCAAGCAAAGAAGTATTATTGCGTTGCTGGTTCATAGTTTTTGTACTCTGCAGGTAACCAAGAAAAGAACTCTTTATTGTGTTGCTGGTTCATAGTTTTTCTTCTCTTCAGGTAGCATTATTGCTTGCATGATTCTATCTAGCTATGTTTTTTGGCATTCTTTCTCTGTTTTCCAGGGCCTCGTTATGCGTGTAGGCACTTTCTTATTGTCCTTTTTGTATGTTCTTGTTTCTTGCATCTGTTGTGCTGCAGATTATTGTGTTGAAGAAGCATTACTCAAGCAAAGAAGTATTATTGTGTTGCTGGTTCATAGTTTTTCTTCTCTACAGGTAGCATTATTGCTTGCATAATGCTATCTAGATGAGTTTTTTGGCATTCTTTAGCTGATTTCCAGGGCCTCAATATGCTTGTAGGCTATTTCTTATTGTCCTTTTTGTATGTTCTTGTTTCTTGCATCTGTTGTGCTACAAATTATTGTGTTGAAGAAGCATTACTCTAGCAAAGAAGTATTAATATGTTGCTGGTTCATAGTTTCTCTTCTTTGCAGGTACCCAAGAAAAGAACTCTTTATTGTGTTGCTGGTTCATAGTTTTTCTTCTCTGCAGGTGGCATTATTGCTTGCTTGATGCTATCTAGCAACATTTTTTGGCATTCTTTCTCTGTTTTCCAGGGCCTCATTATGCGTATAGGCTCTTTCTTATTGTCCTTTTTGTTTGTTCTTGTTTCTTGCATCTGGTGTGCTGCAGATTATTGTGTTGAAGAAGCATTACTCAAGCAAAGAAGTATTATTGTGTTGCTGGTTCATAGTTTTTCTTCTCTGCAGGTAACCAAGAAAAGAACTCTTTATTGTGTTGCTGGTTCATAGTTTTTCTTTTCTGCAGGTAGCATTATTGCATGCATGATGCTATCTAGCTATGTTTTTTGGTATTCTTTCTCTGTTTTCCAGGGCCTCATTATGCGTATAGGCTCTTTCTTATTGTCCTTTTTGTTTGTTCTTGTTTCTTGCATCTGGTGTGCTGCATATTATTGTGTTGAAGAAGCATTACTCAAGCAAAGAAGTATTATTGTGTTGCTGGTTCATAGTTTTTCTTCTCTGCAGGTAACCAAGAAAAGAACTCTTTATTGTGTTACTGGTTCATAGTTTTTCTTTTCTGAAGGTAGCATTATTGCATGCATGATGCTATCTAGCTATGTTTTTTGGTATTCTTTCTCTGTTTTCCAGGTCCTCATTATGCATGTAGGCTCTTTGTTATGGTCCTTTTTGTATGTCCTTATTTCTTGCATTTGTAGTGCCGCAGATTATTGTGTTGAAGAAGCATTACTCAAGCAAAGAAGTATTATTGTGTTGCTGGTTCATAGTTTTTCTTCTCTGGAGGTAACCAAGAAAAGAACTCTTTATTGTGTTGCTGGTTCATAGTTTTTCTTCTCTGCAGGTAGCATTATTGCTTGCATGATGCTATCTAGCTATGTTTTTTGGTATTCTTTCTCTATTTTCCAAGGCCTCATTATGCGTGTAGGCTCTTTGTTATGGTCCTTTTTGTATGTTCTTGTTTCTTGCATTTGTAGTGCCGCAAATTATTGTGTTGAAGAAGCATTACTCAAGCAAAGAAGTATTATTGTGTTGTTGGTTCATAGTTTTTCTTCTCTGGAGGTAACCAAGAAAAGAACTCTTTATTGTGTTGCTGGTTCATAGTTTTTCTTCCCTGCAGGTAGCATTATTGCTTGCATGATGCTATCTAGCTATGTCTTTTGGTATTCTTTCTCTGTTTTCCAGGGCCTCATTATGCGTGTAGGCACTTTGTTATGGTCCTTTTTGTATGTTCTTGTTTCTTGCATATGTAGTGCCGCAGATTATTGTGTTGAAGAAGCATTACTCAAGCAAAGAAGTATTATTGTGTTGCTGGTTCATAGTTTTTATTCTCTGCAGGTAAGCAAGAAAAGAACTCTTTATTGTGTTGCTGGTTCATAGTTTCTCTTCTCTGCAAGTAGCATTATTGCTTGCATGATGCTATCTAGCAATGTTTTTTGGAATTCTTTCTCTGTTTTTCAGGGCCTCATTATGCATGCAGGCACTTTGTTATGGTCCTTTTTGTATGTTCTTGTTTCTTGCATTTGTAGTGCCGCAGATTATTGTGTTGAAGAAGCATTACTCAAGCAAAGAAGTATTATTGTGTTGCTGGTTCCTAGATTTTATTCTTTGCCGGTAACCAAGAAAAGAACTCTTTATTGTGTTGCTGGTTCATAGTTTTTCTTCTCTGCAGGTGGCATTATTGCTTGCATGATGCTATCTAGCAACGTTTTTTGGCATTCTTTCTCTGTTTTCCAGGGCCTCATTATGCGTGTAGGATCTCTCTTATTGTCCTTTTTGTTTGTTCTTGTATGTTGCATCTGGTGTGCTGCAGATTATTGTGTTGAAGAAGCATTACTCAAGCAAAGAAGTATTATTGTGTTGCTGGTTCATAGTTTTTCTTCTATGCAGGTAACCAAGAAAAGAACTCTTTATTGTGTTGTTGGTTCATAGTTTTTCTTCTCTGCAGGTAGCAATATTGCTTGCATGATGCTATCTAGCTATGTTTTTTGGCATTCTTTCTCGGTTTTCCAGGGCCTCATTATGTGTGTAGGCACTTAGTTATGGTCCTTTTTGTATGTTCTTGTTTCTTGCATTTGTAGTGCTGTATATTATTGTTTTGAAGAAGCATTACTCAAGCAAAGAAGTATTATTGTGTTGCTGGTTCATAGTTTTTCTTCTCTACAGGTAGCATTATTGCTTGCATGATGCTATCTAGATGTGTTTTTTGGCATTCTTTCGCTGATTTCCAGGGCCTCAATATGCGTGTAGGCTATTTCTTATTGCCCTTTTTGTATGTTCTTGTTTCTTGCATCTGTTGTGCTGCTGATTATTGTGTTGAAGAAGCATTACTCAAGCAAAGAAGTATTATTGTGTTGCAGGTTCATAGTTTTTCTTCTCTGCAGGTAACCAAGAAAAGAACCCTTTATTGTGTTGCTGGATTCATAGTTTTTCTTCTCCGCAGGAAGCATTATTGCTTGCATGATGCTATCTAGCTATGTTTTTTGGCATTCTTTCTCTGTTTTCCAGGGACTCATTATGCGTGTAGCCAATTTGTTATGGTCCTTTTTGTATGTTCTTGTTTCTTGCATTTGTAGTGCCGCAGATTATTGTGTTGAAGAAGCATTACTCAAGCAAAGAAGTATTATTGTGTTGCTGGTTCATAGTTTTTATTCTATGCAGGTAAGCAAGAAAAGAACTCTTTATTGTGTTGCTGGTTCATAGTTTTTCTTCTCCGCCGGTAGCATTATTACTTGCATGATGCTATCTAGCTATGTTTTTTTGGCATCTTTCTCAGTTTTCTAGGGATTCATTATACGTGTAGACTCTTTCTTATTGTCCATTTTGTATGTTCTTGGTTTTTGCATCTGTTGTAAGGCAGATTACGGTGTTGAAGAGGAATTACTCAAGCAAAGAAGTATTATTGTGTTGCTGGTTCATAGTTTTTCTTCTCTGCAGGTAACCAAGAAAAGAACTCTTTATTGTGTTGCTGGTTCATAGTTTTTATTCTCTGCAGGTAACATTATTGCTTGCAAGATGCAATCTAGCTATGTTTTTTGGCATTCTTTCTCTGTTTTCCAGGGCCTCATTATGCATGTGGCTCTTTCTTATTGTCCATTTTGTATGTTCTTGTTTCTTGCATCTGTTGTGTTGCAGATTATTGTGTTGAAGAAGAATTACTCATGTAAAGAAGTATTATTGTGTTGCTGGTTCATAGTTTTTCTTCTTTGCAGGTAACCAAGAAAAGAACTCTTTATTTTGTTGCTGGTTCATAGTTTTTCTTCTCTACAGGTGGCATTATTGCTTGCATGATGCTATCTAGCAACGTTTATTGGCATTCTCTCTTTGTTTTCCAGGGCCTCATTATGCGTGTAGGCTCTTCCTTATTGTCCTTTTTGTTTGTTCTAGTTTCTTGAATCTGGTGAGCTGCAGATTATTGTGTTGAAGAAGCATTGCTCAAGCAAAGAAGTATTATTGTGTTGCAGGTTCATAGTTTTTCTTCTCTGCAGGTAACCAAGAAAAGAACCTTTTATTGTGTTGCTGGATTCATAGTTTTTCTTCTCCGCAGGAAGCATTATTGCTTGCATGATGCTATCTAGCTATGTTTTTTGGCATTCTTTCTCTGTTTTCCAGGGACTCATTATGCGTGTAGCCACTTTGTTATGGTCCTTTTTGTATGTTCTTGTTTCTTGCATTTGTAGTGCCGCAGATTATTGTGTTGAAGAAGCATTACTCAAGCAAAGAAGTATTATTGTGTTGCTGGTTCATAGTTTTTATTCTATCCAGGTAAGCAAGAAAAGAACTCTTTATTGTGTTGCTGGTTCATAGTTTTTCTTCTCCGCCGGTAGCATTATTACTTGCATGATGCTATCTAGCTATGTTTTTTTGGCATCTTTCTCAGTTTTCTAGGGATTCATTATACGTGTAGACTCTTTCTTATTGTCCTTTTTGTATGTTCTTGGTTTTTGCATCTGTTGTAAGGCAGATTACGGTGTTGAAGAGGAATTACTCAAGCAAAGAATTATTATTGTGTTGCTGGTTCATAGTTTTTCTTCTCTGCAGGTAACCAAGAAAAGAACTCTTTATTGTGTTGCTGGTTCATAGTTTTTATTCTCTGCAGGTAACATTATTGCTTGCAAGATGCAATCTAGCTATGTTTTTTGGCATTCTTTCTCTGTTTTCCTGGGCCTCATTATGCATGTGACTCTTTCTTATTGTCCATTTTGAATGTTCTTGTTTCTTGCATCTGTTGTGTTGCAGATTATTGTGTTGAAGAAGCATTACTCATGCAAAGAAGTATTATTGTGTTGCTGGTTCATAGTTTTTCTTCTTTGCAGGTAACCAAGAAAAGAACTCTTTATTGTGTTGCTGGTTCATAGTTTTTCTTCTCCGCAGGTAGCATTATTACTTGCATTATGCTATCTAGCTATGTTTTTTTGGCATCTTTCTCAGATTTCTAGGGATTCATTATACGTGTAGGCTCTTTCTTATTGTCCTTTTTGTATGTTCTTGGTTTTTGCATCTGTTGTAAGCCAGATTACGGTGTTGAAGAGGAATTACTCAAGCAAAGAATTATTATTGTGTTGCTGGTTCATAGTATTTCTTCCCTTCTGGTAACCAAGAAAAGAACTCTTTATTTTGTTGCTGGTTCATAGTTTTTCTTCTCTGCAGGTAGCATTATTGTTTGCATGATGCTATCTAGCTATGTTTTTTTGGCATTCTTTCTCTGTTTTCCAGGGCCTCATTATGCGTGTAGGCATTTTGTTATGGTCCTTTTTGTATGTTCTTGTTTCTTGCATTTGTAGTGCTGTAGATTATTGTGTTGAAGAAGCATTACTCAAGCAAAGAAGTATTATTGTGTTGCTGGTTCATAGTTTTTCTTCTCTGCAGGTAAGCAAGAAAAGAACTCTTTATTGTGTTGCTGGTTCATAGTTTTTCTTCTCTGATGGTAGCATTATTGCTTGCATGATGCTATCTAGCAGTGTTTTTTGGCATTCTTTCTCTGTTTTCCAGGGCCTCAATATGCGTGTAGGCACTTTGTTATGGTCCATTTTGTATGTTCTTGTTTCTTGCATTTGTAGTGATGCAGATTATTGTGTTGAAGAAGCATTACTCAAGCAAAGAAGTATTATTGTGTTGCTAGTTCGTAGTTTATATTCTCTGCAGGTAAGCAAGAAAAGAACTCTTTATTGTGTTGCTGGTTCATAGTTTTTCTTCTCCGCAGGTAGCATTATTACTTGCATGATGCTATCTAGCTATTTTTTTTGGCATCTTTCTTAGTTTTCCAGGGCTTCATTATACGTGTAGGCTCTTTCTTATTGTCCTTTTTCTATGTTCTTGGTTTTTGCATCTGTTGTGCTGCAGATTATTGTGTTGAAGAGGAATTACTCAAGCAAAGAAGTATTATTGTGTTGCTGGTTCATAGTTTTTCTTCTCTGCAGGTAACCAAGAAAAGAACTCTTTATTATGTTGCTGGTTCATAGTTTTTCTTCTCTGCAGGTAACATTATTGCATGCATGATGCTATCTAGCTATGTTTTTTGGCATTCTTTCTCTGTTTTCAAGGGCCTCATTATGCGTGTAGGCACTTTGTTATGGTCCTTTTTGTATGTTCTTGTTTCTTGCATTTGTAGTGCTGCAGATTATTGTGTTGAAGAAGCATTACTTAAGCAAAGAAGTATTATTGTGTCGCTGGTTCATAGATTTTATTCTCTGTAGGTAAGCAAGAAAAGAACTCTTTATTGTGTTTCTGGTTCATAGTTTTTCTTCTCCGCATGTAGCATTATTACTTGCATGATGCTATCTAGCTATGTTTTTTTGGCATCATTCTCAGTTTTCCAGGGCTTCATTATACGTGTAGGCTCTTTCTTATTGTCCTTTTTGTATGTTCTTGTTTTTTGCATCTGTTATGCTGTAGATTATTGTGTTGAAGAGGAATTACTCAAGCAAAGAAGTATTATTGTGTTGCTGGTTGATAGATTTTGTTCTCTGCAGGTAACCAAGAAAGAACTCTTTATTGTGTTGTTGGTTCATAGTTTTTCTTCTTTGCAGGTAGCATTATTGCTTGCATGATGCTATCTAGCTTTGTTTTTTGGCATTCTTTCTCTGTTTTCCAGGGCCTCGTTATGCGTGTAGGCTCTTTCTTATTGTCCTTTTTGTATGTTCTTGTTTCTTGCATCTGTTGTACTGCAGATTGTTGTGTTGAAGAAGCATTACTCAAGCAAAGAAGTATTATTGTGTTGCACGTTCATAGTTTTTCTTCTCTGCAGGTAACCAAGAAAAGAACTCTTTATTGTGTTGCTGGTTCATGGTTTTTCTTCTCTGCAGGTAGCATTATTGCTTGCATGATGCTATCTAGCTATGTTTTTTGGCATTCTTTCTCTGTTTTCAGGGGCCTCGTTATGTGTGTAGGCTCTTTTTATTGTCCTTTTTGTATGTTCTTGTTTCTTGCATCTGTTGTGCTGCAGATTATTGTGTTGAAGAGGAATTACTCAAGCAAAGAAGTATTATTGTGTTGTTGGTTCATAGTTTTTCTTCTCTGCAGGTAACCAAGAAAAGAACTCTTTATTGTGTTGCTGGTTCATGGTTTTTCTTCTCTGCAGGTAGCATTATTGCTTGCATGATGCTATCTAGCTATGTTTTTTTGGCATTCTTTCTCTGTTTTCCGGGGCCTCGTTATGCGTGTAGGCTCTTTCTTATTGTCCTTTTTGTATGTTCTTGTTTCTTGCATCTGTTGTGCTGCAGATTATTGTGTTGAAGAGGAATTACTCAAGCAAAGAAGTATTATTGTGTTGCTGGTTCATAGTTTTTGTTCTCTGCAGGTAACCAAGAAAAGAACTCTTTATTGTGTTGTTGGTTCATAGTTTTTCTTCTCTGCAGGTAGCATTATTGCTTGCATGATGCTATCTAGCTATGTTTTTTAGCATTCTTTCTCTGTTTTCCAGGGCCTCGTTATGCATGTAGGCTCTTTCTTATTGTCCTTTTTGTATGTTCTTGTTTCTTGCATCTGTTGTGCTGCAGATTGTTGTGTTGAAGAAGCATTACTCGAGCAAAGAAGTATTATTGTGTTTCTGGTTCATAGTTTTTATTCTCTGCAGGTAACCAAGAAAAGAACTCTTTATTGTGTTGCTGGTTCATAGTTTTTCTTCTCTGCAGGTAGCATTATTGCTTGCATGATGCTATCTAGCTATGTTTTTTGGCATACTTTCTCTGTTTTACAGGGCCTCGTTATGCATGTAGGCTCTTTCTTATTGTCCTTTTTGTATGTTCTTGTTTCTTGCATTGGTTGTGCTGCAGATTGTTGTGTTGAAGAAGCATTACTCAAGCAAAGAAGTATTACTGTGTTGCTGGTTCATAGTTTTTCTTCCATGCACGTAACCAAGAAAAGAACTCTTTATTCTGTTGCTGGTTCATAGTTTTTCTTCTCTGCAGGTAGTATTATTTCTTGCATGATGCTATCTAGCTATGTTTTTTGGCATTCTTTCTCTGTTTTCCGGGGCCTCGTTATGCGTGTAGGCTCTTTTTTATTGTCCTTTTTGTATGTTCTTGTTTCTTGCATCTGTTGTGCTGCTGATTATTGTGTTGAAGAAGCATTACTCAAGCAAAGAAGTATTATTGTGTTGCTGGTTCATAGTTTTTCTTCTCTGCAGGTAACCAAGAAAAGAACTCTTTATTGTGTTGTTGGTTCATAGTTTTTCTTCCCTGAAGGTAGCATTATTGCTTACATGATGCTATCTAGCTATGTTTTTTTGGCATTCTTTCTCTGTTTCCCAGGGCCTCATTATGGTGTAGGCACTTTGTTATGGTCGTTTTTGTATGTTCTTGTTTCTTGCATTTGTAGTGCTGCAGGTTACTGTGTTGAAGAAGCATTACTCAAGCAAAGAAGTATTATTGTGTTTCTGGTTCATAGTTTTTATTCTCTGCAGGTAAGCAAGAAAAGAACTCTTTATTGTGTTGCTGGTTAATAGTTTTTCTTCTCTGCAGGTAACATTATTGCTTGCACGATGCTATCTAGCTATGTTTTTTGGCATTCTTTCTCTGTTTTCCAGGGCCTCATTATGCGTGTAGGCACTTTGTTATGGTCCTTTTTGTATGTTCTTGTTTCTTGCATTTGTAGTGCTGCAGATTATTGTGCTGAAGAAGCATTACTTAAACAAAGAAGTATTATTGTGTCGCTGGTTCATAGTTTTTATTCTCTGCAGGTAAGCAAGAAAAGAACTCTTTATTGTGTTTCTGGTTCATAGTTTTTCTTCTCCGCATGTAGCATTATTACTTGCATGATGCTATCTAGCTATGTTTTTTTGGCATCATTCTCAGTTTTCCAGGGCTTCATTATACGTGTAGGCTCTTTCTTATTGTCCTTTTTGTATGTTCTTGTTTTTTGCATCTGTTATGCTGTAGATTATTGTGTTGAAGGGGAATTACTCAAGCAAAGAAGTATTATTGTGTTGCTGGTTGATAGATTTTGTTCTCTGCAGGTAACCAAGAAAGAACTCTTTATTGTGTTGTTGGTTCATAGTTTTTCTTCTTTGCAGGTAGCATTATTGCTTGCATGATGCTATCTAGCTTTGTTTTTTGGCATTCTTTCTCTGTTTTCCAGGGCCTCGTTATGCGTGTAGGCTCTTTCTTATTGTCCTTTTTGTATGTTCTTGTTTCTTGCATCTGTTGTACTGCAGATTGTTGTGTTGAAGAAGCATTACTCAAGCAAAGAAGTATTATTGTGTTGCTCGTTCATAGTTTTTCTTCTCTGCAGGTAACCAAGAAAAGAACTCTTTATTGTGTTGCTGGTTCATGGTTTTTCTTCTCTGCAGGTAGCATTATTGCTTGCATGATGCTATCTAGCTATGTTTTTTGGCATTCTTTCTCTGTTTTCAGGGGCCTCGTTATGTGTGTAGGCTCTTTTTTATTGTCCTTTTTGTATGTTCTTGTTTCTTGCATCTGTTGTGCTGCAGATTATTGTGTTGAAGAGGAATTACTCAAGCAAAGAAGTATTATTGTGTTGTTGGTTCATAGTTTTTCTTCTCTGCAGGTAACCAAGAAAAGAACTCTTTATTGTGTTCTTTGGTTCATGGTTTTTCTTCTCTGCAGGTAGCATTATTGCTTGCATGATGCTATCTAGCTATGTTTTTTTGGATTTGTTTATCTGTTTTCCGGGGCGTCGTTATGCGTGTAGGGTGTTTCTTATTGTCCTGTTTGTATGTTCTTGTTTCTTGCATCTGTTGCGCTACAGATTATTGATTTGAAGAGGAACTACTCAAGCAAAGAAGTATTATTGTGTTGCTGGTTCATAGTTTTTGTTCTCTGCAGGTAACCAAGAAAAGAACTCTTTATTGTGTTGCTGGTTCATAGTTTTTCTTCTCTGCAGGTAGCATTATTGCTTGCATGATGCTATCTAGCTATGTTTTTTGGCATTCTTTCTCTGTTTTCCAGGGCCTCGTTATGCATGTAGGCTCTTTCTTATTGTCCTTTTTGTATGTTCTTGTTTCTTGCATCTGTTGTGCTGCAGATTGTTGTGTTGAAGAAGCATTACTCAAGCAAAGAAGTATTATTGTGTTGCTGGTTCATAGTTTTTCTTCCCTGCAGGTAACCAAGAAAAGAACTCTTTATTGTGTTGCTGGTTCATAGTTTTTCTTCTCTGCAGGTAGCATTATTGCTTGCATGATGCTATCTAGCTATGTTTTTTGGCATACTTTCTCTGTTTTACAGGGCCTCGTTATGCATGTAGGCTCTTTCTTATTGTCCTTTTTGTATGTTCTTGTTTCTTGCATTGGTTGTGCTGCAGATTGTTGTGTTGAAGAAGCATTACTCAAGCAAAGAAGTATTACTGTGTTGCTGGTTCATAGTTTTTCTTCCATGCACGTAACCAAGAAAAGAACTCTTTATTGTGTTGCTGGTTCATAGTTTTTCTTCTCTGCAGGTAGTATTATTTCTTGCATGATGCTATCTAGCTATGTTTTTTGGCATTCTTTCTCTGTTTTCCGGGGCCTCGTTATGCGTGTAGGCTCTTTTTTATTGTCCTTTTTGTATGTTCTTGTTTCTTGCATCTGTTGTGCTGCTGATTATTGTGTTGAAGAAGCATTACTCAAGGAAAGAAGTATAATTGTGTTGCTCGTTCATAGTTTTTCTTCTCTGCAGGTAACCAAGAAAAGAACTCTTTATTGTGTTGTTGGTTCATAGTTTTTCTTCCCTGAAGGTAGCATTATTGCTTGCATGATGCTATCTAGCTATGTTTTTTTGGCATTCTTTCTCTGTTTCCCAGGGCCTCATTATGGTGTAGGCACTTTGTTATGGTCGTTTTTGTATGTTCTTGTTTCTTGCATTTGTAGTCTTTGCAGTTCTTGTGTTGAAGAAGCATTACTCAAGCAAAGAAGTATTATTGTGTTTCTGGTTCATAGTTTTTATTCTCTGCAGGTAAGCAAGAAAAGAACTCTTTATTGTGTTGCTGGTTAATAGTTTTTCTTCTCTGCAGGTAACATTATTGCTTGCACGATGCTATCTAGCTATGTTTTTTGGCATTCTTTCTCTGTTTTCCAGGGCCTCATTATGCGTGTAGGCACTTTGTTATGGTCCTTTTTGTATGTTCTTGTTTCTTGCATTTGTAGTGCTGCAGATTATTGTGCTGAAGAAGCATTACTTAAACAAAGAAGTATTATTGTGTCGCTGGTTCATAGTTTTTATTCTCTGCAGGTAAGCAAGAAAAGAACTCTTTATTGTGTTTCTGGTTCATAGTTTTTCTTCTCCGCATGTAGCATTATTACTTGCATGATGCTATCTAGCTATGTTTTTTTTTGCATCATTCTAAGTTTTCCAGGGCTTCATTATACGTGTAGGCTCTTTCTTATTGTCCTTTTTGTATGTTCTTGTTTTTTGCATCTGTTACGCTGTAGATTATTGTGTTGAAGAGGAATTACTCAAGCAAAGAAGTATTATTGTGTTGTTGGTTGATAGATTTTGTTCTCTGCAGGTAACCAAGAAAAGAACTCTTTATTGTGTTGCTGGTTCATAGTTTTTCTTCTTTGCAGGTAGCATTATTGCTTGTATGATGCTATCTAGCTATGTTTTTTGGCATTCTTTCTCTGTTTTCCAGGGCCTCGTTATGCGTGTAGGCTCTTTCTTATTGTCCTTTTTGTATGTTCTTGTTTCTTGCATATGTTGTGCTGCAGGTTGTTGTGTTGAAGAAGCATTACTCGAGCAAAGAAGTATTATTGTGTTTCTGGTTCATAGTTTTTATTCTCTGCAGGTAACCAAGAAAAGAACTCTTTATTGTGTTGCTGGTTCATAGTTTTTCTTCTCTGCAGGTAGCATTATTGCTTGCATGATGCTATCTAGCTATGTTTTTTGGCATACTTTCTCTGTTTTTTCTGGGGCCTCGTTATGCATGTAGGCTCTTTCTTATTGTCCTTTTTGTATGTTCTTGTTTCTTGCATTGGTTGTGCTGCAGATTGTTGTGTTGAAGAAGCATTACTCAAGCAAAGAAGTATTACTGTGTTGCTGGTTCATAGTTTTTCTTCCATGCACGTAACCAAGAAAAGAACTCTTTATTGTGTTCTTTGGTTCATAGTTTTTCTTCTCTGCAGGTAGTATTATTTCTTGCATGATGCTATCTAGCTATGTTTTTTGGCATTCTTTCTCTGTTTTCCGGGGCCTCGTTATGTGTGTAGGCTCTTTTTTATTGTCCTTTTTGTATGTTCTTGTTTCTTGCATCTGTTGTGCTGCTGATTATTGTGTTGAAGAAGCATTACTCAAGGAAAGAAGTATAATTGTGTTCTTTGGTTCATAGTTTTTCTTCTCTGCAGGTAACCAAGAAAAGAACTCTTTATTGTGTTGCTGGTTCATAGTTTTTCTTCTCTGAAGGTAGCATTATTGCTTGCATGATGCTATCTAGCTATGTTTTTTGGCATTCTTTCTCTGTTTTCCGGGGCCTCGGTATGGGGCTAGGCACTTTGTTATTGTCCTTTTTGTATGTTCTTGTTTCTTGCATTTGTAGTCTTTGCAGTTCTTGTGTTGAAGAAGCATTACTCAAGCAAAGAAGTATTATTGTGTTTACGGTTCATAGTTTTTATTCTCTCCGGTAAGCAAGAAAAGAACTCTTTATTGTGTTCTTTGGTTAATAGTTTTTCTTCTCTGCGGGTAGCATTATTGCTTGCCATGATGCTATCTAGCTATGTTTTTTGGCATTCTTTCTCTGTTTTCCGGGGCCTCATTATGCGTGTAGGCACTTTCTTATTGTCCTTTTTGTATGTTCTTGTTTCTTGCATTTGTAGTCTTTGATTATTGTGTTGAAGAAGCATTACTCAATCAAAGAAGTATAATTGTGTTGCTGGTTCATAGTTTTTATTCTCTGAAGGTAAGCAAGAAAAGAACTCTTTATTGTGTTTCAGGTTCATAGTTTTTCTTCTCCGCATGTAGCATTATTACTTGCATGATGCTATCTAGCTATGTTTTTTTTTGCATCATTCTAAGTTTTCCAGGGCTTCATTATACGTGTAGGCTCTTTCTTATTGTCCTTTTTGTATGTTCTTGTTTCTTGCATCTGTTGTGTTGTAGATTATTGTGTTGAAGAGGAATTACTCAAGCAAAGAAGTATTATTGTGTTGTTGGTTGATAGATTTTGTTCTCTGCAGGTAACCAAGAAAAGAACTCTTTATTGTGTTGCTGGTTCATAGTTTTTCTTCTTTGCAGGTAGCATTATTGCTTGTATGATGCTATCTAGCTTTGTTTTTTGGCATTCTTTCTCTGTTTTCCAGGGCCTCGTTATGCGTGTAGGCTCTTTCTTATTGTCCTTTTTGTATGTTCTTGTTTCTTGCATCTGTTGTGCTGCAGGTTGTTGTGTTGAAGATGCATTACTCAAGCAAAGAAGTATTATTGTGTTGCTCGTTCATAGTTTTTCTTCTCTGCAGGTAACCAAGAAAAGAACTCTTTATTGTGTTGCTGGTTCATGGTTTTCTTCTCTGCAGGTAGCATTATTGCTTGCATGATGCTATCTAGCTATGTTTTTTGGCATTCTTTCTCTGTTTTCCGGGGCCTCGTTATGCGTGTAGGCTCTTTTTTATTGTCCTTTTTGTATGTTCTTGTTTCTTGCATCTGTTGTGTTGCAGATTATTGGGTTGAAGAGGAATTACTCAAGCAAAGAAGTATTATTGTGTTGTTGGTTCATAGTTTTTCTTCTCTGCAGGTAACCAAGAAAAGAACTCTTTATTGTGTTGTTGGTTCATAGTTTTTCTTCTCTGCAGGTAGCATTATTGCTTGCATGATGCTATCTAGCTATGTTTTTTGGCATTCTTTCTCTGTTTTCCAGGGCCTCGTTATGCATGTAGGCTCTTTCTTATTGTCCTTTTTGTATGTTCTTGTTTCTTGAATAGGTTGTGCTGCAAATTGTTGTGTTGAAGAAGCATTACTCAAGCAAAGAAGTATTATTGTGTTGCTGGTTCATAGTTTTTGTTCTCTGCAGGTAACCAAGAAAAGAACTCTTTATTGTGTTGCTGGTTCATAGTTTTTCTACTCTGCATGTAGCATTATTGCTTGCATGATGCTATCTGGCTATGTTTTTTGGCATTCTTTCTCTGTTTTCCAGGGCCTCGTTATGCATGTAGGCTCTTTCTTATTGTCCTTTTTGTACGTTCTTGTTTCTTGCATTTGTTGTGCTGCAGATTGTTGTGTTGAAGAAGCATTACTCGAGCAAAGAAGTATTATCGTGTTGTTGGTTCATAGTTTTTCTTCTCTGTTGGTAACCAAGAAAAGAACTCTTTATTGTGTTGATGTTTCATAGTTTTTCTTCTCCGCAGGTAGGATTATTGCTTGCATGGTACTATCTAGATATGTTTTTTGGCATTCTTTCTCTATTTTCCAGGGCCTCATTATGGTGTAGGCACTTTGTTATGGTCGTTTTTGTATGTTCTTGTTTCTTGCATTTGTAGTGCTGCAGATTATTGTGGTGAAGAAGCATTACTTAAACAAAGAAGTATTATTGTGTCGCTGGTTCATAGTTTTTATTCTCTGCAGGTAAGCAAGAAAAGAACTCTTTATTGTGTTTCTGGTTCATAGTTTTTCTTCTCCGCATGTAGCATTATTACTTGCATGATGCTATCTAGCTATGTTTTTTTGGCATTCTTTCTCGTTTTCCAGGGCTTCATTATACGTGTAGGCTCTTTCTTATTGTCCTTTTTGTAAGTTCTAGTTTCTTGCATCTGGTGTGCTG
Source organism: Sophora flavescens (assembly GCA_030762895.1). Taxonomy (NCBI): domain Eukaryota; kingdom Viridiplantae; phylum Streptophyta; class Magnoliopsida; order Fabales; family Fabaceae; genus Sophora; species Sophora flavescens. Next base: position 8,121 of record JAUPTC010000715.1, on the reverse strand, counting down.
CAGATTATTGTGTTGAAGAAGCATTACTCAAGTAAAGAAGTATTATTGTGTTCCTGGTTCATAGTTTTTCTTCTCTGCAGGTAACCAAAAAAGAACTCTTTATTGTGTTGCTGGTTCATAGTTTTTCATCTCTGCAGGTAGCATTATTGCTTGCATGATGCTATCTAGCTATGTTTTTTGGCATTCTTTCTCTTTTTTCCGGGGCCTCGTTATGCGTGTAGGCTCTTTCTTATTGTCCTTTTTGTTTGTTCTTGTTTCTTGCATCTTGTTGTCTTGCAGTTATTGTGTTGAAGAAGCATTACTCAAGCAAAGAGTATTATTGTGTTGCTGGTTCATAGTTTTCTTCTCTGCGGGTAACAGAAAAGAACTCTTTGTTGTGTTCTTGGTTCATAGTTTTCTTCTCTGCGGGTAGCATTATTGCTTGCATGATGCTATCTAGCTATGTTTTTGGCATTCTTTCTCTGTTTTTCGGGGCCTCGTTATGCGTGTAGGCACTTTCTTATTGTCCTTTTTGTATGTTCTTGTTTCTTGCATCTGTTGTCTTGCAGTTATTGTGTTGAAGAAGCATTACTCAAGCAAAGAAGTATTATTGTGTTGTTGGTTCATAGTTTTCTTCTCTGCGGGTAACAGAAAAGAACTCTTTTTGTGTTCTTTGGTTCATAGTTTTTCTTCTCTGCGGGTAGCATTATTGCTTGCATGATGCTATCTAGCTATGTTTTTGGCATTCTTTCTCTGTTTTCCAGGGCCTCGTTATGCGTGTAGGCTCTTTCTTATTGTCCTTTTTGTATGTTCTTGTTTCTTGCATCTGTTGTCTTGCAGTTATTGTGTTGAAGAAGCATTACTCAAGCAAAGGTATTATTGTGTTCTTTGGTTCATAGTTTTTTTCTCTGCGGGTAACGAAAGAACTCTTTATTGTGTTCTTTGGTTCATAGTTTTCTTCTCTGTGGTAGCATTATTGCTTGCATGATGCTATCTAGCTATGTTTTTGGCATTCTTTCTCTGTTTTCCGGGGCCTCGTTATGCGTGTAGGCTCTTTCTTATGGTCCTTTTTGTATGTTCTTGTTTCTTGCATTTGTTGTCTGCAGTTATTGTGTTGAAGAAGCATTACTCAAGCAAAGAGTATTATTGTGTTCTTGGTTCATAGTTTTTCTTCTCTGCGGGTAACCAAGAAAAGAACTCTTTATTGTGTTCTTGGTTCATAGTTTTCTTCTCTGCGGGTAGCATTATTGCTTGCATGATGCTATCTAGCTATGTTTTTTGGCATTCTTTCTCTGTATTCCGGGGCCTCGTTATGCGTGTAGGCTATTTCTTATTGTCCTTTTTGTATGTTCTTGTTTCTTGCATCTTGTGTCTTGCGTTATTGTGTTGAAGAAGCATTACTCAAGCAAAGAAGTATTATTGTGTTGTTGGTTCATAGTTTTCTTCTCTGCGGGTAACCAGAAAGAACTCTTTATTGTGTTCTTGGTTCATAGTTTTCTTGTCTGCGGGTAGCATTATTGCTTGCATGATGCTATCTAGCTATGTTTTTTGGCATTCTTTCTCTGTTTTCCAAGGCCTCGTTTTGCGTGTAGGCCCTTTCTTATTGTCCTTTTTGTATGTTCTTGTTTCTTGCATCTGTTGTGTTGAAGAAGCATTACTCAAGCAAAGAAGTATTATTGGGTTGCTGGTTCATAGTTTTTCTTCTCTGCAGGTAACCAAGAAAAGAACTCTTTATTGTGTTGCTGGTTCATAGTTTTTCTTCTCTGCAGGTAGCATTATTGCTTGCATGATGCTATCTAGCTATGTTTTTTGGCATTCTTTCTCTGTTTTCCCGGGCCTCGTTATACGTGTAGGCTATTTCTTGTTGTCCTTTTTGTATGTTCTTGTTTCTTGCATTTGTTGTCTTGCGTTATTGTGTTGAAGAAGCATTACTCAAGCAAAGAAGTATTATTGTGTTCTTGGTTCATAGTTTTTCTTCTCTGCAGGTAAGCAAGAAAAGAACTCTTTATTGTGTTGCTGGTTCATAGTTTTTCTTCTCTGCAGGTAGCATTATTACTTGCATGATGCTATCTAGCATTGTTTTTTTTTGGCATCTTTCTCTGTTTTCCGGGGCCTCGTTATACGTGTAGGCTATTTCTTATTGTCCTTTTTGTATGTTCTTGTTTCTTGCATCTGTTGTGCTGCAGATTAATGTGTTGAAGAAGCATTACTCAAGAAAAGAAGTATTATTGTGTTCTTTGGTTCATAGTTTTTGTTCTCTGCGGGTAACCAGAAAAGAACTCTTTATTGTGTTCTTGGTTCATAGTTTTCTTCTCTGCTGGGTAGCATTATTGCTTGCATGATGCTATCTAGCTATGTGTTTGGCATTCTTTCTCTGTTTTCCAGGGGCCTCGTTATGCGTGTAGGCTCTTTCTTATTGTCCTTTTTGTATGTTCTTGTTTCTTGCATCTGTTGTGCTGCAGTTATTGTGTTGAAGAAGCATTACTCAAGCAAAGAAGTATTATTGTGTTCTGGTCATATAGTTTGGCTGGTTCATAGTTTTTCTTCTCTGCGGTAGCATTATTGCTTGCATGATGCTATCTAGCTATGTTTTTGGCATTCTTTCTCTTTTTTCCGGGGCCTCATTATGCGTGTAGGCTCTTTCTTATTGTCCTTTTTGTATGTTCTTGTTTCTTGCATCTGTTGTGCTCCGTTATTGTGTTGAAGAAGCATTACTCAAGCAAAGTATTATTGTGTTCTTGGTTCATAGTTTTCTTCTCTGCGGGTAACCAAGAAAAGAACTCTTTATTGTGTTCTTGGTTCATAGTTTTCTTCTCTGCGAGTAGCATTATTGCTTGCATGATGCTATCTAGCTATGTTTTTGGCATTCTTTCTCTTTTTCCAGGGCCTCATTATGCGTGTAGGCTCTTTCTTGTTGTCCTTTTTGTTTGTTCTTGTTTCTTGCATCTGGTGTCTTTGCTGATTATTGTGTTGAAGAAGCATTACTCAAGCAAAGTATTATTGTGTTCTTTGGTTCATAGTTTTTATTCTCTGCGGGTAACAGAAGAACTCTTTATTGTGTTCTTGGTTCATAGTTTTCTTCTCTCATGGGTTGCATTATTACTTCCATGATGCTATCTAGCTATGTTTTTGGCATCTTTCTCGGTTTTCCGGGGCTTCATTATACGTGTAGGCTCTTTCTTATTGTCCTTTTTGTATGTTCTTGTTTCTTGCATCTTTGTCTTGCGTTATTGTGTTGAAGAAGCATTACTCAAGCAAAGAAGTATTATTGTGTTCTTGGTTCATAGTTTTTCTTCTCTGCGGGTAACAAGAAAAGAACTCTTTATTGTGTTCTTTGGTTCATAGTTTTTCTTCTCTGGGTAGCATTATTGCTTGCATGATGCTATCTAGCTATGTTTTTGGCATTCTTTCTCTGTTTTCCAGGGCCTCGTTATGCGTGTAGGCTCTTTCTTGTTGTCCTTTTTGTATGTTCTTGTTTCTTGCATCTGTTGTGTTGCAGTTATTGTGTTGAAGAAGCATTACTCAAGCAAAGAGTATTATTGTGTTCTGGTTCATAGTTTTTCTTCTCTGCGGGTAACGAAAGAACTCTTTATTGTGTTCTTGGTTCATAGTTTTTCTTCTCTGCAGGTAGCATTATTGCTTGCATGATGCTATCTAGCTATGTTTTTTTTGGCATTCTTTCTCTGTTTTCTGGGGCCTCGTTATGCGTGTAGGCTCTTTCTTATTGTCCTTTTTGTTTGTTCTTGTTTCTTGCATCTGGTGTGCTGCAGATTATTGTGTTGAAGAAGCATTACTCAAGCAAGAGTATTATGTGTTCTTGGTTCATAGTTTTTCTTCTCTGCGGGTAACCGAAAAGAACTCTTTATTGTTTGGTTCATAGTTTTCTTCTCTGCGGGTAGCATTATTGCTTGCATGATGCTATCTAGCTATGTTTTTGGCATTCTTTCTCTGTTTTCCAGGGCCTCGTTATGCGTGTAGGCTCTTTCTTATTGTCCTTTTTGTATGTTCTTGTTTCTTGCATCTGTTGTCTGCGTTATTGTGTTGAAGAAGCATTACTCAAGCAAAGGTATTATTGTGTTCTTTGGTTCATAGTTTTCTTCTCTGCGGGTAACCAAGAAAAGAACTCTTTATTGTGTTCTTGGTTCATAGTTTTCTTCTCTGCGGGTAGCATTATTGCTTGCATGATGCTATCTAGCTATGTTTTTGGCATTCTTTCTCTGTTTTCCGGGGCCTCGTTATGCGTGTAGGCTCTTTTTATTGTCCTTTTTGTATGTTCTTGTTTCTTGCATCTGTTGTCTGCAGTTATTGTGTTGAAGAAGCATTACTCAAGCAAAGAAGTATTATTGTGTTGGTTCATAGTTTTTTTCTCGCGGGTAACCAGAAAAGAACTCTTTATTGTGTTCTTGGTTCATAGTTTTCTTCTCTGCGGGTAGCATTATTGCTTGCATGATGCTATCTAGCTATGTTTTTTGGCATTCTTTCTCTCTTTTCCTGGGCTTCGTTATGCGTGTAGGCTCTTTCTTATTGTCCTTTTTGTATGTTCTTGTTTCTTGCATCTGTTGTCTTGCAGTTATTGTGTTGAAGAAGCATTACTCAAGCAAAGAGTATTATTGTGTTCTGGTTCATAGTTTTCTTCTTGCGGGTAACGAAAGAACTCTTTATTGTGTTCTGGTTCATAGTTTTCTTCTCTGCGGGTAGCATTATTGCTTGCATGATGCTATCTAGCTATGTTTTTTGGCATTCTTTCTCTGTTTTCCAGGGCCTCGTTATGCGTGTAGGCTCTTTCTTGTTGTCCTTTTTGTATGTTCTTGTTTCTTGCATCTTTGTGCTGCAGTTATTGTGTTGAAGAAGCATTACTCAAGCAAAGAAGTATTATTGTGTTCTTGGTTCATAGTTTTCTTCTCTGCGGGTAACCGAAAAGAACTCTTTATTGTGTTCTTGGTTCATAGTTTTCTTCTCTGCGGGTAGCATTATTGCTTGCATGATGCTATCTAGCTATGTTTTTTGGCATTCTTTCTCTGTTTTCCGGGGCCTCGTTATGCGTGTAGGCTCTTTCTTATTGTCCTTTTTGTATGTTCTTGTTTCTTGCATCTTTTTTTTGCAGTTATTGTGTTGAAGAAGCATTACTCAAGCAAAGAGTATTGTTGTGTTCTTGGTTCATAGTTTTTCTTCTCTCGGTACGAAAGCTCTTTATTTTTGTTCATAGTTTTCTTCTCTGCGGTAGCATTATTGCTTGCATGATGCTATCTAGCTATGTTTTTGGCATTCTTTCTCTGTTTTCCGGGGCCTCGTTATGCGTGTAGGCTCTTTCTTATTGTCCTTTTTGTATGTTCTTGTTTCTTGCATCTTGTCTTTGCAGTTATTGTGTTGAAGAAGCATTACTCAAGCAAAGAAGTATTATTGTGTTCTTGGTTCATAGTTTTCTTCTCTGCGGGTAGCTCTTTGCGGTTCTAGTTTTCTTCTCTGGGTAGCATTATTGCTTGCATGATGCTATCTAGCTATGTTTTTGGCATTCTTTCTCTGTTTTCCGGGGCCTCGTTATGCGTGTAGGCTCTTTCTTGTTGTCCTTTTTGTATGTTCTTGTTTCTTGCATCTGTTGTGCTGCAGATTATTGTGTTGAAGAAGCATTACTCAAGCAAAGAAGTATTATTGTGTTCTTTGGTTCATAGTTTTCTTCTCTGCGGGTAACAAGAAAAGAACTCTTTATTGTGTTCTTGGTTCATAGTTTTCTTCTCTGCGGGTAGCATTATTGCTTGCATGATGCTATCTAGCTATGTTTTTGGCATTCTTTCTCTGTTTTCCGGGGCCTCGTTATGCGTGTAGGCTCTTTTTATTGTCCTTTTTGTATGTTCTTGTTTCTTGCATCTGTTGTGCTGCGTTATTGTGTTGAAGAAGCATTACTCAAGCAAAGGTATTATTGTGTTCTGGTTCATAGTTTTTTTCTCTCGGGTAACGAAAAGAACTCTTTTGGTCGGTTCTAGTTTTCTTCTCTGCGGGTAGCATTATTGCTTGCATGATGCTATCTAGCTATGTTTTTGGCATTCTTTCTCTGTTTTCCGGGGCCTCGTTATGCGTGTAGGCTCTTTCTTATTGTCCTTTTTGTATGTTCTTGTTTCTTGCATTTGTTGTCTTCAGTTATTGTGTTGAAGAAGCATTACTCAAGCAAAGAGTATTATTGTGTTCTTGGTTCATAGTTTTTCTTCTCTGCGGGTAGGCTCTTTGGGGCTGTTTTCTTCTCCGGGTAGCTTATTGCTTGCATGATGCTATCTAGCTATGTTTTTGGCATTCTTTCTCTGTTTTCAGGGCCTCGTTATGGTGTAGGCTCTTTCTTGTTGTCCTTTTTGTATGTTCTTGTTTCTTGCATCTGTTGTGCTGCTGATTATTGTGTTGAAGGCATTACTCAAGCAAAAGTATTATTGTGTTCTTGGTTCATAGTTTTTTTCTCTGCGGGTAAGAAGACTCTTTTGTGTTCTGGTTCTAGTTTTCTTCTCTGCGGGTAGCATTATTGCTTGCATGATGCTATCTAGCTATGTTTTTGGCATTCTTTCTCTGTTTTCCGGGCCTCGTTATGCGTGTAGGCTCTTTCTTATTGTCCTTTTTGTATGTTCTTGTTTCTTGCATCTGTTGTTGCAGTTATTGTGTTGAAGAAGCATTACTCAAGCAAAGAGTATTATTGTGTTCTTGGTTCATAGTTTTTCTTCTCTGCGGGTAACGAAAAGCTCTTTATTGTGTTCTGGTTCATAGTTTTCTTCTCTGCGGGTGGCATTATTGCTTGCATGATGCTATCTAGCTATGTTTTTGGCATTCTTTCTCTGTTTTCCAGGGCCTCGTTATGCGTGTAGGCTCTTTCTTATTGTCCTTTTTGTATGTTCTTGTTTCTTGCATCTGTTGTCTTGCAGTTATTGTGTTGAAGAAGCATTACTCAAGCAAAGAAGTATTATTGTGTTCTTGGTTCATAGTTTTTCTTCTCTGCGGGTAACGAAAGAACTCTTTTTGTGTTCTTGGTTCATAGTTTTCTTCTCTGCGGGTAGCATTATTGCTTGCATGATGCTATCTAGCTATGTTTTTGGCATTCTTTCTCTTTTTCCGGGGCCTCGTTATGCGTGTAGGCTCTTTCTTATTGTCCTTTTTGTATGTTCTTGTTTCTTGCATCTGTTGTCTTTGCATTATTGTGTTGAAGAAGCATTACTCAAGCAAAGAAGTATTATTGTGTTCTTGGTTCATAGTTTTTCTTCTCTGCGGGTAACCGAAAGAACTCTTTATTGTGTTCTTGGTTCATAGTTTTCTTCTCTGCGGGTAGCATTATTGCTTGCATGATGCTATCTAGCTATGTTTTTTGGCATTCTTTCTCTGTTTTCCAGGGCCTCGTTATGCGTGTAGGCTCTTTCTTATTGTCCTTTTTGTATGTTCTTGTTTCTTGCATCTGTTGTGCTTGATTATTGTGTTGAAGAAGCATTACTCAAGCAAAGAAGTATTATTGTGTTGCTGGTTCATAGTTTTTTTCTCTGCGGGTAACCAGAAAAGAACTCTTTATGTGTTCTTGGTTCATAGTTTTCTTCTCTGCAAGTAGCATTATTGCTTGCATGATGCTATCTAGCTATGTTTTTTGGCATTCTTTCTCTGTTTTCTGGGGCCTCGTTATGCGTGTAGGCTCTTTCTTATTGTCCTTTTTGTATGTTCTTGTTTCTTGCATCTGTTGTGTTGCAGATTAATGTGTTGAAGAAGCATTACTCAAGCAAAAAGTATTATTGTGTTCTTGGTTCATAGTTTTTCTTCTCTGCGGGTAACCAAGAAAGAACTGTTTATTGTGTTGCTGGTTCTTAGTTTTTCTTCTCTGCAGGTAGCATTATTGCTTGCTTGATGCTATCTAGATATGTTTTTTGTCATTCTTTCTTTGTTTTCCAGGGCCTCGTTATGCGTGTAGGCTCTTTCTTATTGTCCTTTTTGTTTGTTCTAGTTTCTTGCATCTGGTGTGCTGCAGATTATTGTGTTGAAGAAGCATTACTCAAGCAAAAGTATTATTGTGTTCTTGGTTCATAGTTTTTTTCTCTGCGGGTAACGAAGACTCTTTTTGTGTTCTGGTTCTAGTTTTCTTCTCTGCGGGTAGCATTATTGCTTGCATGATGCTATCTAGCTATGTTT